>JAJPUD010006048.1:0-140063 GCA_023553655.1 Myrmecobius fasciatus | reverse complement strand
GACAGTGGGACTTGTTTCACTCCTGATCTTATTGGGAATGGTTTTAGTTTGTCTCCATTCCATATGATGCTTGCTGATGGTTTTAAATAGATGCTACGGATCATTTTAAGGAAAAGCCCATTTATTCCCATACTTTCTAGTGTTTTTAATAGGAAAGGGTGTGGGATTTTATCAAATGCTTTTTCTGCATCTATTGAGATAATCATATGGTTTTTGTTAATATGGTTATTAATATAATTAATTATGCTGATAGTTTTCCTAATATTGAACCAGCCCTGAATCCCTGGTATAAATCTCACTTGGTCATAGTGTACTATTCTGGGGATGACTTTCTGTAATCTCATTGCTAATATCTTATTTAAAATTTTTGCATCAATATTCATTAGGGAAATTGGTCTATAGTTTTCTTTCTCTGTTTTCACCCTACGTGATTTAGCTATCAGCACCATATCGGTCTCATAGAAGGATTTTGGCAGTATACCTTCTGTCCCTATTTTCTCAAATAGTTTGTGTAGTATTGGAATTAATTGTTCTTTGAATGTTTGGTAGAATTCACATGTAAATCCATCTGGCCCTGGAGATTTTTTCTTAGGGAGTTGGTTAATAGTTTGTTCTATTTCTTTTTCTAATATGGGGCTATTTAAATAATTTATATCCTCTTCTGTTAACCTGGGCAATCTATATTTTTGTAGATATTCCTCCATTTCATTTAGATTATCAGACTTACTGGCATAAAGTTGGGCAAAGTAACTCCTAATTATTGCTCTAATTTCCTCTTCATTGGAGGAAAGTTCTCCCTTATTCTTGAGACTAACAATTTTCATTTTCCTCTTTGCTTTTTCTTATGAAATTAACTAAAGGCTTATCTATTTTGTTGGTTTTTTCGTAGAACCAACTCTTAGTTTTATTTATTAACTCAATAGTTTTGTTATTTTCAATTTTATTAATTTCTCCTTTTATTTTTAGAATTTCCAATTTGGTATTTAATTGAGGGTTTTTAATTAGTTCTTTTTCTAGTTTTTTTAATAATAAGCCCAATTCGTTGATCTTTTCTTTCTCTATTGTATGCAGGTAAGCATCTAGAGATATAAAATTGCCCCTTATAACCGCTTTGGCCGTATCCCACAAATTTTGGTATGTTGTCTCCTTATTGTCATTCTCCTGGATGAAATTATTGATTGTGTCTATGATTTGCTCTTTCACCTATTCATTCTTCAGGATTAGATTATTTAATTTCCAATTAACTTTTGCTTTATTTTCTCCTGGCCTTATATTGCATGTGATTTTTATTGCATCGTGATCTAAAGAGGATGCATTTACTATTTCTGCCTTTCTGCATTTGATTTTGAGGTTTTTTATGTTCTAACACATGGTCAATTTTTGTGTAGGTTCCATGGACTGCTGAGAAAAAAGTAAACTCCCTACTGTCTCCATTCAACTTTCTCCATAGATCTATCATCCCTAACTTTTCTAACAATTGGTTTATCTCCCTAATTTCTTTCTTGTTTATTTTGTAGTTTGATTTATCTAATTCTGAGAGAACAAGGTTGAGATCCCCCACTAGTATAGTTTGGCTGTCTATTTCTTCTTGCATCTCTCTTAATTTCTCCCTTACGAATTTGGATGCTATTGCACTTGGTGCATATATATTTAGTATAGATATTGCTACATTATCTATGGTACCCTTTAATAAAATATAGTTTCCTTCCTTATCTCTTTTGATTAGATCTATCTTGGCTTTTACTTGATCTGAGATAAGGATTGCTACCCCTGCTTTTTTTTGTTCACCTGAGGCATAATATTTTCAGCTCCAGCCGTTTACCTTCATCCTATATGTGTCACTATGTTTTAGATGTGTTTCTTGTAGACTACATATTGTGGCATTCTGGTTTTTAATCCAGTCTGCCATCTGCTTCTGCTTTATGGGAGAGTTCATCCCATTCACATTCACAGTTAGAATAACTAATTCTTTATTTCCTGCCATCTTATTTACCCAAGTTATGTTTTCCCCTTTCCTTTCCCCTTTCTCCCTTCCCCTTTCTCCCTTCCCTCTCCTCAGTACTCTGCTTTTGGTGACCCCCTCCCCCAAACAATACTCTACCGTTTAGATCCCCTCCCCCTGTTTTTACTCCTTTTCCCTGATTCTTCAATTTTCCCTTCTATTAGTTTGTCCCTTACTTTTACTCCTTTCCCTCCGACTTCCCCCTAGCAACAGACAAGTTTCTATGTGAAATCAAATGTCTGGTATACACTTTTAGAGCCCAACCTGATGAGAGTAAGATTTACACAATGCTCATCTCCCTCCCCTCTTTCTCTCAATTATATCTAGTTAATTTTACTCCCAAACTTTAAGTATCCCCCTAGTAAAGATAAAGTTCTCAAGAGTCCTTTCCTTTTTACCTTTTTATGCATCTCTTGAGTTCTGTGTTTGGATGTCGGAATTTTTTGTTCAGATCTGATCTTTTCATTAGAAATAGGTGAAATTCATCTATATCATTGAATGACCATCTTCTTCCCTGAAGGATAATGCTCATTCTAGCTGGATAGGTTATTCTTGGCTGTAATCCAAGTTCCTTTGCCCTTTGGAATATCTGGTTCCAGGCCCTTCGATCCTTCAATGTGGAGGCTGACAGATTGTGTGTGATTCTAATTATTGATCCTCGGTATTTGAATTGTTTCTTTCTAGCTGTTAGCAGAATGTGTTCCTTGGTGCTATAGTCCTGAAATTTAGCCACGATATTCCTTGGGGTTTTTATTTTGGGGTCTCTTTCAGGAGGTGATCGGTGAATTCTTTCAATGGTGATTTTGCCTTTTGATTCTACAATCTCAGGGCAGTTTGCTTTCAGGAAGTCCAATAATCCTTAGATTGTCTCTCCTAGATCTATTTTCCAAGTCAGTTGTTTTTCCTAGGAGATATTTCATATTTTCTTCTAATTTTTCATTTTTTTGTTTTTCTTTGACTGATTCTTGAAGTCTTATTGAGTCATTCACTTGCATTTGTTCAATTCTTATTTTTAAAGTGTTGTTCAGTTACCTTTTTGAGCTCCTTTTGTAACTGGCCAATTTGTTCATTGCACTTTTTCCACTTCACCAATTTTATTTTTCAATAAATTGGTGTCTTTTTCATATCTCTTTTGTAGGGCATCATATCCTGCTTGCAAGATATTGTATCCTTCTTGCACTGATTTCAGTTTATTTTCCCATTTATCCTCCAGCTCTCTTTTGAGGTTATTTATGCAATCTTCCAGAAAGGCCTTTTGAAAAAGGGACCAGTGATGGTCCTTAATAACTTCCTTTGGAATTTTATCTAAAGGAACCTCAGGATCTGGGGTCAGCCCTTCTTTTTCTCGATAAAAGCTGTCTATGGTGAGAGCTCTCTTTTGCTGCTTCATTTTTTTTTTAGACAGCGTGGATGCCTCTTTAAGGTAGGGGAAAAAAAACGGTGGCTGAAAGGTGCCTGAAGATCTTTGCCCTGGGGCACTTCGGCGAATTAACTTAAGGTGCTGGGCCGGTGGGGGCTAGGACTAAGGCGGAATTACTCCTTATACAAGGCAAGTCTGTCAGAACACCTGTCCCCAATCCGGGCAGAGTGTCCTGAGTGCCTCAGATAAACTCCAGGTGTTTGGAATTTGGAGTTTGGAGTTTGGAATTTCTGCCATGATGAGCTGAGCTGAGTCCCACCCTCACTTCCGGCTTACACCGGAGTCCTCTATTTATCTCTCTGTCCGAGTTAGATAAACCTGATATGAAGTTCTTCAGAAAGTAGTGTCCAAATATTTCTGAGTTCGTTGACTTTGAAGATCAGTTCAGAGGCTTATTTTATTGTTGATTTGAGAGAAGATCGGAGGAGAGGCAGAGTCACTTTTTCACTCCGCCATCTTGGCTCCGCCCTACAATACCCTGTTTCTCATCTTTCAAAAATATTTAAAGCCATATACTCATACCTTTATGACCACTCCCATTTTTTCTTGGCTTTTGTGTACCATCTTTTAAAAATTTATTAACTTTGTTGTATATCTTTTTTGTCTTTAGTAATTATGAAATATATTTTTCAAGGGTCATCCAAAAGGACTATACTTTTGCTTTCTCTTCTACCCCAGCATTGTTTTTTATACTTTGGCATGTGTTTTGGTGCCTTTTGGAAAAAAAAAATTAGACTATTTCTATGTTTCCAACTAAAATGTATACGAGGTATTATATTGTATAATATTTCCTTGGTTTATGCTTTTGCTCTAGTCGTCACCTGTACCCGAAATACATTTTCTCTTCTTTTGAGTGATAGGGATGCTTCTGGAAATTGAGGATGCAAATACAGTGAATAAAACACCACTTACTAATAAAAAACTTAACATTCTCCTTACTTCCTCATTGTGGAACTAACTCCTTGCTTATTTCAAGACTCAACTAAAACTTATCTATTGTATGGAGCCTTTCATCTTTTCCCTCTCAAAGTTAGTATCCTTTCTCCTTTGCTTGTAGATTTAGTTTTTTATTTGTTTTCCTATATGTTTGTGAATGTATATATTTATGTATATGTATATATATATACCTATTCAAACATGCATATATTATAATCTGCATACGTATATATATACACACATAGAGATGTATGTAGACAAAGAATACAGTATATATATGTACACATAATACTGTATCCCTATCCTTACATACTATAATGCACAATATATGTGTATTTATAGATATGCCTTCTACAAATGTATACATATACACAATACATGTATGTATGCATATATATAATGTACACTTTTTTATGTTTGTATTGTCTTCTTGATAAAATGTAAACTTCTTGATAGTAGGGATTGTTTATTTTTGTTATGCTTATATACCTAGCATTACCCAGTAAATATAGTTTACAATAATGGGTGCTGGGTAAATAAATCCAGAGAGGGCTTGTACTGAAAGAATGCTTGGCCTGGAGTAAGGAAGACAAGAGTTCAAACCTTCTGTATGATACTAGTTGTATGACCCTGGAGAAGACACTTAATCTATATTTGATTTAGTTTCTTCAGTTGTAAGTTGAGGGCAATAATAGCCCCTATGTTGAAGGTTTGTCATGACGATCAAAGAGATGATATTTGCAAAGCATTTATCACAGTGCCTGATACATAGTAGGTACTTGATAAATGCTTATCCCCTTTCCACCTTCCCTTCTTATTGATTGATTGGTATTAGAAATCATGTTTCCTTGGCCAAACTAGTGGTGTTATTCATAGCTTATTGCATCTTGTATATGTTGCTGCAACTTTGTTTTTAGGATATCTAGGATGAATAATTATTGATAGCAGTGTGAAATTTTATAGAGAACAAAATTGAAAGCCTGTTAGATTTTTTGTTCCATGTCTGCTCTCCTCCAGCCTGTAAAACCCAATGACAGAATGCCTGATGGTGTGAAATTTTACATACGCATTTACTCTTTCAGATCTACTCTACCTAACTAAATTTGTCTCTCCAGACACCCTGCTGCAGACCATTAATAGGTTCAGGCTTCACTCTCAGGCTTCCTGAAGCTCTAGGGCTCCTGCTGACATTGGATTTTGCATGTAGATGAAAGAACCAGCACTAGTGAAAAGTTTTATTAGGATGTGTTAATGAACCTTTTAGTGCTCACTACAATGGGTGAGACCAATGAGTGATACTTGTGGGTGTGTGCCTCAACAAATAAAAGTGCCAGAAGTCTTCCATTCTTTGTTCTTGTAAAGAAAGACCAACTCCCTATTCACCAGGATTTTTTAAAAAACAAAAGTTCTGAATGGTTGCTTTACCCTTCCTTTTTATTATCCTAAATATCAGTAATAGAATTCTGTTCATTCTGTACTGAATATATTTTTTCTAGTGTATTCTTTGGGCCACAGACAGTGTTTTCTTCTTCCTTTCATTGAATCTTAAATCCCTTTTCTTCCCCATCCCCCAAACAGTCATATTATTTCCAAGTCAGAGACATATGGGCTCAATACTTAAAATTAAATCTTCATAAAATGTAGCATTTAGCTGTAGTTTGCTGTTCCTGTGGTAGTCTTATATATGATTTTTTTTCCATTATGAAGCAAACAATATTAAAAATTAACACTTAGAAGAAAGAATGAAAGTTAAAAGGAAAAGACCAGAGAAGGCATGACAGAACTGTCCCACTATTTAAATCTGAAAATGCTCTGTATTTTTTCTGGAGAATATGAAGTGTGTTTTTTTATTTTTTTAACCCTTTATCTTTTCTGTATCTTAAGAAAATTCAGTTCAGTTTAATTTTGTTTCATTCTATTATTTTTTGTATTTATTAATTAAATATTATTCCCAAAAGAGTGAGCCAGAAATTATTTCTGTATCCTATTTTGTGATTTCATAATAACATAGTAGCTGCCCTCTGTCATGCAGTAAGGAGCCCATTAAATCATTTATTTCATGTGTATGTCCTATTTCATGAAATCAACAGTCCTGTCATACAGACAGATAATTATACAGACCTTGAGACTATAATTAGTATTCAGCTGCAGTGTACTATCAAAATAATAAAAACAGACAAAAGAAAGGCTTCATAAAGCTCTTGTTGATTTGAATTTAATATCTTAGCAGATTGAAAATTGTGATTAATTTTTTTTACTTAGTATTAAGCCAGTATCTTGGGATAGAAAAATTAATTTTTCTTTTCTCTTTATAGACAAGTAGATTATATTTTCTAAAGTCACCTTTTTTGTCTTTAAATATTTTACTGCATAATATTTTCTTCCTTTAAAAATATTTTAATGGTTTTCTTAAGAAGTAATTAGTGATTTTATTTGGTAAAAGGAAAGATAACATATCATAATTATGACAGTTCTTTTATTTGCCTATTGTGTAGTACTTTCTATTTAGAACATAAGAAATGTCACTATACAATATACAGGGTCTGTGTACCCTCTATCTCATACTTTGCCATTTTCCCCAGCAGATTGTCCCCATAATCAACCCCTTATTCTTTATCATATTTAATATCTCCTTCTCTGTTACCTACCAATGTAGATATGACTCCCTCGTCCTTAAAAACAAAAACAAAACATCCCCTTTAGCTTTGATTTGCTATTTGTCCTGTCTTTCCTTACCAAACTACTTCTTCTCTCCTTATTTACTCCTCAGCCCTTGGCAATCTGACTTTGGACCTCCTCACTCAGTCGAAACTGATCTTTTCTCTGTAGTTTGACACTTTGCCCATCTCCCAGACATTCTCTGTTCTGTATTTCCATGATACAGCCCCCTTGATTCTCTTCTTACTTGTATGACAACCTTTGTCATGTTATTATTTATTCTTGATTTAGCATTATCCCTGACCCCCTGTCACCAGTCAGTTGCCAAATATTGCTATTTCTTCTTCAAGAATATTTCTTATATCAACTCCCTTTTTTCTACTCACACAACTTATTCTTTAGTTCAGACTCATTTCCTCTTCCATAGAAGAGGAAATAATAATCTCCTAATTTGCCTCCCTGTTATGTCTCTTTTCTTAATCTGTCCTCCACATTACCACTTAAAGTGATTTTCCTAAAGTGCAATTCTGACTTTATCATTTTCCTAAACTGTAATAGTAAACTGTTGCAGCCTTTGAAAGCTTTTCCCTATCTGACTCCTGTGATTTGTGCCCTTTGCAATCTAGCCAAACTTGACTTCTTGCTCTTCCTCATATATGGAGCAAGACTTTCTACTATTTTTGCATAAGCTGCTCTACCCCATTATGTATTCCAATATCAAGTTACCTCCATCTCTTATAATTCCTTGCTCCCTTCAAAACTGTTCAAGCTCCAGTTTTGCATGAAGACTTAACTGATAATTCCCTTAAATGTTAAAGCTGTGGCTACCAATTTATCTTGTGTTTAGTTTGTATATATTATACATATATTTATTTATGTACACATTGTCGTTTGGTTGTCTCTATGGAATGCAAGCTCTGTGAGGCCGGAATTGTTTTTTCCTCTGTTTCCCCAATGCCTAAAACAGTACTTTTAGTGCTTGTTCATCTTTGCATTCCTAGTGCATTCTTTGACACATAGTAAGTGCACAGTCAATGTTAAGGAGCCAATTAAATATGAAGAACATAATAAATTCATAAATGTACAGCTCAAATGTTATGTGTGTCAATGGGCGGAGATAGGGAATAATTCCTGATAGGATAGTTTAGAAAAGGCTCCTCAGAGATGGTAATCGATCTGCTTTTTAAAGAATGGGTTAGATATTAGTAGAGAGGGTGGGGGAAGCATTTTACATGCAATGATTGGAGCTAGTAAAAGCATGACATGGAAGAACGTGGGGAATACCAGAAAAAGCAAGTAGATTTATTCACTTTTATCATATAGTATAAAAAGAAGATTTGCTATGACACAGGATGGAAAGTCGGTTTGCAAATTCTTCCGATTGCCCTTGAGTGCCATACTTACGAGTTTGGACTTTTAGGTATACAAGTACACTAACTATATTCAGGGATTTTGAAGAATAAACACTGCTCTCAGGGTATATATGCTCCAAAGAGGGGAAAGATATTTATACAAGTAATTATGACATAGTAATCTATGAAGTACAAAGGAGAAATGACATTTGAAAAGTATTTTTGAAAGGGAAGGGTTATTTTCAAGTCAACAGTCATTTATTGATTGTATACTCACATTATGACTTCCCCATTGTGGTTTCTATATATCATGGGTTGGCATAAGAAATTAAATGGGAATTTTGGAGAATTTTGTAGATTTCACAGATGACACAGGAAAAAAAAAACTTTAGCATAAAATATATGTATTGTGTAGCATCAACATATTTTTAGTACCTTAGCAATAAAGACTTTTTCTATGATATGAAGGAAGGACCAAAAATTTTTATGGGGATTTTCCCAGTTGCCAGGATGCCATGCTGTAACAGAATAACTGTATATGCCAACTACTGTGCAAAGTCCTAGAGATACCAAAGAGGCAAAACCAATGTCTTCCCTCAAGGACCTTATAATGAAGAGGAGGAAAAGCATTCATGTATAATCAACATATATACAGAGAAATTTAAAATAATCAACAGAGGGAAGGCACTCATTAAGTCAGTCATAGGTGACAGCTTTTGGAAATGAATAAGGTAGGAGGATGTTCTTATGAAAGAATGCCAGTCTCATTGGATCATGGGTAACATGAGAGAGATACAATGTAAAAGGATTGGGAAAAATATAGATTATGACGGCCTTAAAGAGCCAAACAGCAGTTGTGGGTTTTTTTTGTTTGTTTGTTTGTTTGTTTGTTTCAGGGGGGGGAAAGGTAAACAGGAGACTTCTTGGAGAAACTGGAACTGGGATTTTAAAGGAAGCGAGAGATTTCAATAAGTGGACTTGGTGGTTAAAAGTTGATGTCCACCATTATGGAATAGGATCCTTCGTCTAATTTTCAATAAAAATGTAGATTAATATTTTTAAATCTCCTTTTAAACCTTCTATTTCTATTAAGACTAAGTTCGTGTTAGGATGATTGTCCCTGGGATGATTGAAGAAACTAGCTCACCTTTATTGAGGACATAATTTTCAGAGCTGTGATGATTGACATTCTCTTTTAGAGCATTGTAACAACAGAGTCGTCATGATGGCAAATGGTCTTTCTATTTAGAGCTTCCCACATCTAAATTTTTTTTTGGTAATCTTTGAAGAATAAATGAAAAGGACACTAACCATGGCTAGAGTATTGCTGAAGTTCTGCATACCATTACTGTCATAATTGATGTTTTTAACTTTGTATCTATTTATCTGACTTATGATTCACATGAGCAGAAAAAAATATAAAAACTTTTGTTTTGAGACATGCTAAATTGTATCATCATCACATGCCTTTGTATAGCATTTCACACAGCACCATGGAACACAACTTTGTTTTCTTTGTTGCAGGAAACTCCCAAAGAGTTCCTAAGTTAGCTAAATGATGTAGCAGTTAGAAATCTGGGACTGCAGTCAAGAAGACTTGAAATTCAAATCTGACCTCAGACACTTATTAGCTAGATTGGACCAAGTCACTTAACCTCTTTCTGACTATTTCTTAACTATAAAATGGAAATAATCATAGCAATTATTTTCCCAGGTTATTGTGAGAATTATATGAAATAATATCTGTAAAATCCTTAATATAGTGCTTGGCACTTAATAAATCCTCTCCTTTCCCTCCTAGCCCCTCTCCTTCTCTGATTGTGAGGGGAGGCATTAATGCTTTGCCCAGGGTCACTCAAGGAGAGCCAGCTGTATCTGCCCATTGTACTACTGTGCATATGGTTTAACAAAATAAAAGACAGGCAGCATAGTTAATGGAAAGAATTTTAGATTGAGGTCAGAAAAAAGTAGTCTCTACCCCTAATCCCACCTTTAATCACTGTTATTGAAAATTATTTCACCTTTGTGAGCCTATTTCCTCATCTGTTGGTTGTGAAAATTGAAAATGAAGAATAACTTTTAAGACTTTTAAAGAACAATATGAATTTATCATCATTTTATTTTTGTGTTTAATCATGACATGATCTAATTTGCTCCCTCTCAGCCTTTTGAAATCTGTCATTCCTGATGAATGAGGATTATGTAATAAATTTGAAACCTCTTTACCTTTCCCCTCAAATATCAAGAGTAATCCATGTGGATGTTTTTAGACCTATATTTAATCAATTTATTCTCCAGGGCTTAATCTTCCCATGTGGCTTCCATTGTGCATATTTGTGCTGTTCATTTTATCTCTTGTGTGAGAAGTTTTATTCCCCACAGAAGACAGAACTTTTGAGAACATGTTTGCAGTAGTAAGGGGAGACTCTTGCTCCTTTTCAAGCATTGTTAGAGGCCCCCAAACATTTTTGTTCTATCTTCACAGATCAGGCTTTCAAAATATATTCATTTACTTCACTGTTCAGATTTAGCACTCACCTATCTTAAGTGCTTATTTTTTCAAACTTTTCCTTTTCTCTCTGTGTGACCCCAAACAAATCAATCAGAAATCCTTTGGTTGGAAATTTCTCCTGTTGATATGACAGCAATGGAATAAATGTCTCTTTTTTTTACTTAAATTTGTCTTTTTCTGAATGTCCAGTAGCTGGGAGGATCTGTTAGGTTCAGGGAGTGAAAGACCCTAAATAACTTGTTTGTGGGTGCTTTGAATATAATGGTGATATATAGCAAGTGGATTGACATGGTTTATCCTCATGCTTGCATGCAGATGGCCTTGTCGATTTGCTGAGACAGAAGTGGGAGGGCAGGGCTGTTTCAGCTGCTACTGATGAAAACCAAACTCCCAATGTCTGATGACAGGCTGCTATTTCATGGTCTGCCGTTTCTGTTTCAAGAGAAATTCGATGTATTGTTTCTCTGAGGACGTTTGTCTTTTCTAAAGTAATGAGATTTGCATTTAGTTAGATCTTTAAGTAAGGTTTGCAAACATTCAGATTCGTATCATAGTTTATAGAACTCCTGGTCTGCTTACTGTACCTGCCTTCATGTCATGGAGAAATATTGTCATGAATGAATTGGGATTACACACTTAAAAGAATCAAGTTATTTCATCACCAGCTTTAATTTGTCTGTGCAGAGCCACATGTTAATTAAACCTTTTTTGCATAATGATAAAAGTATACTAAAAGACCAACCGGAATTATTGTCACATTGGTGAGATGTATTTAGCAAGCATTCTCCCTAGCTCCTATAAATTTTAATAAAGCTTCTGTCTATAAATTCCAGTTGGAAGCAGACTTACCTCATTGAAATAAAAAGAAGCAAAAGAAAAACTTCATCCAGATTTTCCTCCGTTTAAGCTCTAGATAAATTGAGGTTTTAAAAAAAAAGACATAATTCACATGTTTAAAGAATTTATAATTTCCTTAAAATAGATGCAATCTAACATCATAAAAGTCCATCAGCTAAAATTGGAATACCTTAAGTGAACGTATCCTACCCAAGTTTTATTATTATTATTATATATATATATTAAATTAATATATTTTTATTATTACATTACTATATCAGAATACTAGCATGATTTAAATGAATTCCTGTGACCTCTTGTGGAAGAGACATAGGGCTGTAACTTGAGTAGTTTAAGTTTTTCTTGGTAGGCAGTGAATAGATTGCGAAGGCCCCCCATGATATGTATCTGACTGTTATCCTACTCTCATTTTTGTTTTGTTGCTAGGGATTTGAATTTTTCAGTGCTTACTGCTAACTTGCATTTCCCACAGTTAACAAAAAATCCTCAGAGGGTGATGACATTGTTTCCTTGTGGAAGTGATGATAATCTTTTTGCGAAGTGACTGGAGCACAACAGGTCGGTCACAAGGCTACAATAGATGTGTAACTGTTAAAGAAAAATTCCTCTGGGAATCACATCAAATATAATTCTTTGGCTTCCAGCATATCTACTGCAAGAACATGAATCTCTAGACCTATGTATTTTTTTCTCTCATACTAGATTTCACAAAGGTAATATTGTGTTTCTTGCCCCAGACTCTTCTTAAAGGAGAAATTTAGCTGGGCTGTAATCAATCATACTTTGTGACATTTTCATCCATTACTCTTGATCATCCAACACAAGCAAAATTGGTGTTTTGTAGTTTGTAAAGTACCAATGCCACAAAAAAGTTCATTTATTACAAACAGAGTAGATAACACATCTTAAAAAAACATCAAAATGTTGGTTCATTTTCCTTTATTTTTTGGTGTCTGGACTGAATTTCGATGTTTAAATTATACCATATTCACTCAGTTCTGTGATGATCAGTGTCATAAGAGATCTGTTACCTTGAATACATTCTGCAAATCTGTACCATATTTCTTGGCACAAAATTTTATATTATGCTTTAATTTGACTCAGTAGTGTTAAGACATTCTCTTAAAAAGTCTTTTAACATTTAAATTGCTTCTTGTCTTAGCCCATTTCTTATGTCAAAATCTTAATTTTCCTGTTGCCTACTTTCATATTTTTTTATGTCTTCTTGTTTTTACTATTTCATGTTTAAATAAAGAAGTGATCTTGTAGCCTAAGTATTTGAACAATTAGATCTTCTTGCTAAATTGATTGTTCTCTTAGCCAATTTCATAAAGAGAGACTTAATTTTTAAACTTTGTAGGTCTATTTTTGCTACATATAATAGATTACAAATAGCAATAAATATTTTTGTAGGTCTAAAAAGCAACTTGAAAGTTTAGTAATAAAAATATAGAAAGTTGTCTGTAAAGTAAAGAAATCTGATGTCAATTAAATATAACTTGCAGTGTTCTTAATGGTAAAAAAAAACAGTTCTAATTTAACTACTTTGCGTTTAACTCATTTTTCATCAGTTTGATATAATTTATCCTGCAAAATCTTAAACTTTTGGTTTAAGGGGCATAGATGTTTCCCTCCATTCCAAATCAGCACTTTTAATTTGCCATCGTTCTCCCTTGATGGTTTTCATGACTTGGCTATACTTTTGTATTAATGTAAATATTTATAGTTTTTATTAACATGCTTTGTTGACTACTCTGTCTATTCTGAATATGAATCATCTTTAATACCAACAATGCTATAGAAGCATTATTTGAAGGAATTGGGATTATTCAGGGAAAAAATTGACTTAGCTGGCGCAAGATATCTACCTTTCAAAATATACCAGAGTTAAGAAGAATAAGATTAGTTTTGTTTGGTGCTAGATGTAAAAATAGTTAGAGGTATTTGGAAGATGCTGAGCCATATTTTAGCTTCACATAAAATCAAGCTTTCTTATGTTAAGTTTATATAAAATATAAATTTAAAATTAGAACTGAGTGTAATTGATTGCCCTAGATGGTAGTGAATTTCCCCTAACCTGAGGAGTTAAGTGAAAGCTCAGTAACCATGTCAGGCAGTTATACATGGGATTTCTCTTTAATTATGGGTTGAAATTTATTCATCTTCCCTAAAGCTCTTCTTGTTGTCTTATTGAAACAATAAGGTGGATCTAAGGTCTTAAAAAATTATGCCAGTGGAACATAAGCTATTTGTTTTTGTATGGCCTATGACCTAAACATGGTTTTTTATGTTTTAATATGCAAAATACAATATTTCAAATAGCTAGTGAACTGGAGTAATGAAAAAGTGAAATATGGGTTGGAATAGATTGCCTCATTGTTTATTTCCAAGGCAGAGTTTAGAGTTTCTCTGATTTGTGGATTTTCTTTTGGGCATATATGGGATGCATCAGATTTATTGTTATTATATTATATTATGTTTGTGGTTTTATGCTATTTTATCCCAGCTCCAGTTTGAGACATTGATTTTACTTTCTTGAATAAAATCCTACTATTGCCCGATTTGGCTGTCAGGTATCTTTTCATGAAGTGGAGATTGTAATTGTGTCATTTTCTGGAATCAATTGATAGATTTTGTAAAATACATTATTGTTTTAATAGTTTCTCCAAATTTAAAAAAAAATACTCAGATTTTTAATGCGTTTTCACCATTGCCATTGTTCCCGGTATCTTTTGAGTTTCCTTTAATGTTCTAAATATTATTATTTCAATGTCCTTGTTTTTTTCTTATCTTCCATTTGTAGTGGTTTATATTATAATACTTACTTGGTTTCAAAAGTTAGGATGATTAATAGCGTTACAGCTTTCATGGGGATGATTCTGCCATCATCTTGACCTTTATGAAACTGCCATAAAGACAATAAAGAGAATTTCAAACCAAGATTATTATTATTATTTTACAACTACAGCCATAAAAAGACTTGTTGTCTTTGGCCCTTCTTCAAGTCTTCTGGGAGACGTGATGACAGTATATTATAGTAGAACCTATACAGGAATTGGGGTCAGGTTATCTTGTATTTTAGTGTGGACTTTTTCATAAACTGGCAATACTATCTTGGACAAACTCTTACTCCTCTTGGAATTCAGCTGCTTCTTCTGTTAAGTGAGGAATTTGTATTATAGATCATCTCTAGGGTCCCCTCCTTTTGGAAAATGTTACATGATTCTTTGCTAATTTGTGGAAAACAGTGAGTAGTAAATATTAACAGGTGTTAGATAATTGGTTTTTTCCTTTAATATTCATTTATAATTTTACCTGTCAAATTTAATTTATTTAAATTTTTGTTTGTTATTTAAATTATTTAAATAATAACTACACATAAGACCCTTTTCAATTTTCCTGTATCTTTTCCTGTTTTTTAAGAATGATAATTTCTATGTGATCTCAATGAATTTAGCTAATCAGGACAAAATAAATTTTCTATAGATGCATAGACTCATGTTCATGCATCTGTGTACATGCATATTATATGTTGTCCCATACTATTAAAACACCAAATAATTCATATGGGTAGTAAATGGCATAGGAGTTCAGAAGGATAATTCATTTTGAATTAGTTTGTAAGAGAAAGTTTTAAGGGATTGATAGAATGCAGATGTTTTCTTGAGACACTGTGGTATAAAATAAAGCAAGTAAAATAAAATGAACCAGTAGACTTGAATTCAAATCCCAGTTCAGTTACTTTCTTCTTTTCTTGGATTGAACAATCTTAGTTTTTACCTGCAAAAAGAGAATAGTAGCGCAGTGTGGTTAGTAGCGTCTTGGACATGGTACAGATTTAGTAAATATCGATTGAAATTAAATCTGTGAGCTCCCAAGATCTCTTCCAGTTTTAAATCCTGTGAAATTCCAGATAAGGGACATGCATAAGCCAGTGTTTGGAAGTAAGATCATGCGAAGCAGCTTTGGGGAGGGGGCAGAGGACCTAAAATTGAAAAGTCACATAAAGAAGAAGTAATGAGTGGTAAGTTTGGAGGGAAAGTAGAGTAAGTTTCAAGGACTTCTAATTGTAGGCAGTAGTATACTAAGAGATTTCATTGAAAGGTATGATTAACTTTATAAAGTTCTGTTGTTGTACCTCTTGTTTTTAAATCATTTAGATTACATTGCATATAGGATAATATATGGAATCAGATTTCAGAGATTGATTTTATTACCTTCATTGAAGTCCTATTTTACTCACCATGGAGTTGTGATATTGGGTTTCCTAAGGCTTTGCCAGCAGATGTCAAGATGGAAAGACTGCTTATTATATTTTATTGCTTATTGTCTGAAACCTGAATTTTTGGAGGAATGTAGCCAAGTTAACTGCTGAACAATTGATTTCTATCTCTAAAATGTTCTTTGACAACTGACTCTCAGAGAGTTTGACTTCTGTAGTGGAAGGAAGTGCTTGTACTAACTGAATTATGGCTCTTTGAGATATTAAATGATTTGAATGTAATAAGACAGACAGAAATTATAACTCTAGGGCCATAAGAGGCTTCTTATTTTACTGATGAGGAAACTGAGACCCATTGAGGTAGATTGTGATTTAGTTAGCATTAGAGGTTGGATTCAAACCTGGGTAAGACTAAAATTATGGAAACCAGATAGAAAACTAGTAGTCAAGAGGCTGAATCACACAATTAAAGGAAAGTCAAGGGAATTCATTTAATATAAAAATCATAATATTCAAAATAAAAAGCAATTAACTCAATATACAGTTCACTCATATAAGCAGCCTGATGATATACATCCTCACCCCCAATCCCATTAGAACTCTAAATGATAGATAAGGTGGTATAGCCTGATGGATTCCAAAATTGTATGGCCAAGTATTTTTTCTTTTCCCTCCTTAAGTGATGAGATAGTTGAACTAGATGATAGTAGTTTCTAAGGTCCTTTCCAGTTGTAAATCTTATGAATGTGATTCTATTACTTCTTGACTATTTGATTTTTATATCAATTAATCCAATTTATTGTCTGTAAAACTCCTTTGTACAATGCCAGTATAATCCAGGAAACTGAGGGTATTTGAAGAACTTTGAATTTTCTCTGAAATCATATTAGTCCAATGAGCTTCTTAATGTGCTTCATCATCATTTCAAAAATCAGGAAGAACTTGATAGGAGAAATGGGACAGTATGGAATGATGATTAAAAGAAGACGAGAACTATGGCTGATGAATTAAAACAATAGGGAATGAAAGGAGATACCATTTGAATGCCCATTAGTCAATGGAAGAATGAAGCATGTTGCCTGGTTTTACCTTTTTACGAGATTTAGATGATTGTGGTTAAAATTACTTAGAAATATATGCACAGTGATGAAATTAGTCAGCACAGAAATGCAGGTTTATTCCTTTGTTAAAGAACTGCACTATCCCATGGGCAAACTTTGAGTTTCTTGGACTAGAGATGACCTCAAAGGTCCTAAAATTGGGATTCTATAATAGCATTACTATATGGTCCCAATGTGACACTAAACTCTTAGACTTTATCCACTCTGCAGAAATTGGAGATTCATCTCTTTTAAAATTTATTGTTTAATAAGGTAGTATTTGTATATTCTATCTAGGGATATTGTGTGATGAAGGTATTAACAAAGATTAATTTTATCGTATATCTCAATCAGAAGTTTGCAGGATGGAGTGTTCTGGTTAAGTGAATCTTCTGGCCCTTTGAGAGTCTTAGGAGAATGTATTAGACACTTTTCTACTTAATAAAAAGACTGTAATGAGCACAATTTAATCTTTGATAATTGAAGATTTTGTAGTGCCTCAGGGTCATTATACTGAACTTTGTAGACATCACTTAAAAAGCACCTAGATTGATCAAATCCAGCTTAAGTAATAATTCTTTTTAATCTTTAATTTTTATAGATACTCTCTGATCCATACAACAGTTTTTTGAGGTAAATAGGATTAGTAGTATCCCCATTTTACAGAAAAGGAAATTGAGGTTTTGATATTTTTAATCATAAACTTAAGGATTGTAAAAACTTTACAGTTGGAAGGGACCTTAGAGATTACCACGTCTCTTCTGCCCACTTCTCCCCTCACTTATTTTGTGAAAATAAGCAATTTCATCCAAGGTCATTTAGTTAATTAGTGACCGAAAAAAGATCCTTTGACTCAAGCCTAATTATTAATTTCCTATACTATTCATAATACTCCTTTTCCCTGACCAGAAGCTGATTCTTCCACATAGTGGTGAGAATTTCAAATCTTAAAACAGTAGAATATCACTTTTCCATGGGCACATAGCTAGTAAATGGCAGGTTTGGGACTCAAATGTTCATGGCTAATCTGACTGCACCGTTCTTCATTTTATTAGCTTTTTCTGCAGTTAAGGAAAAAGCATTTTAATTCTTTGAAATGGTCCATTTGATAGTTTTAGAACTGGAAAGCTTATCTTTATTGAAATTAAAGGCATAATACAGTGTTTCCCAAGTTGGACTGGCTTAAAAATTATTTCATTATTAGAGAAATAGACATTTATGGCTAAAATATCTTTTGAAAAATACAAATGCATATTGTTGTTTTGTCTAATTATTTGTATTTTTTTCATGAGCCATTCTCTATCTCTAGTTTTTGTACCTTTGCACTGGCTTTCCCTTCTAGAGTAACCATCCTTCTCATCTCTACTTCTTGGAAAATCTAGTTTCCAACAGGACTGAATTCAAGTGCTATCTTCTTGGTGGGGTAGAAAGAGTTTTCCTTATCTTCATATCCCCTCTCCTTCACTCCTTTTCTGATACTTATCCCCCACAAAGTTACCCTCTATCCATTTTCACATGTTTCATATATGGCTATATATGTACTTGTTTTCTCATTTATCGCAAGGCAAAGATTGTTCTGCTTTTCTCTTTGAATCTTCAGCATGTAGCTTGAATATAGCCAATGCTTAATGACTGATTATAGGTTGATTTATGGCAGAATATGTATCTTGTTTTAGTTGAATAAGAGAATTATATTATTTAATAATAATATTGAATGACAAATATTTCTCATAACCATAATAATTTAATTGAAGTTGTTTCCTTTTTCTATACCTTTATGTTTTTGTTACTTTTTAAAATAAAATTGCCATCTTATTTTTCATTTATAGTTGGAAAAATCATCAAAATAATTTAAAACTGTAGCTCTCTAAAAGAAAAGTATTGTGGTTTTTGTTTATGTGTTGTTGTGACAGTGAAGTTTCATTGAACTTTAAAAATTAGCTTCTTGTATGAAAGTATTATTCTTGGGCATGAATTTACTTTGTCTGAAATTGACTTGATTTAAATAAAATCCATTTGTCTTATGACCTTCTGATGCTAACGGCATTTTCATCAGGCTAAAGTTTTAGCACGATAGCAAGCACTAGAAAGCTTTTCTAAAGGTATCTTCTTAAACCTCATTGCACTTTTATATATCATCAGTGAGACTAGTCCAAATGGAGACGAAGACACAAGCAACTCTCTTTGCTATTTGATGACTTACTTGGTGACTGACATCTATTCAGGATATCTGAGTTATTGATCCAATTCTGGCACTGAGTATTGATTGTGTGGGCTTGGAAGGGTCACAGGCTTTCTGGGCCTTGGTTTCCTCAACTGTAAAATAATGGGAAGAAACAGTTGGATATACTGGTTGTAATATAGAATTCTTTCTAGTTTGATATATTAGTAATTTTAATAAAATACTTATTTAGCCAGTGCAAATAGATGACAATGCCTGTCTTTATCTGCTAAGTTTCTAAAACAATATTGCTTGTAGTAAAAATATTAATTTAATCTGCCTTGCTATTTTAATTTTTAAAATGAGCGTAATAGAAAATATTGGGTTAATTTTATATCTCTGGTCTTTTTCTCAAGAAGGTAATTTTACATTTTATTTTTTTAAACTTGTCCTTGATTTCATTTTCAGTGTGATATGGGACTAAGAACATTTGAGCATATTATGTAAATTGGAAGAAAATACTTAAATTAGGCACAGCTATGTGGCAGGGTGAATAGAGCCCTGGGCTGGTAATTAGGAACACTTATCTACCTGACTTCAAATCCAGTCCCAGATAACATACTGTGGGCAAGTCGCTTTAACCCTGTTTGCCTCAGTTTCTCATCTATAAACAAGCTGGAGAAGGAAATGGCAAACTACTCCAGTATCTTTGCCAAGACTATCCCAAATGGGGTCACAGAGTTGGACACAACTGAAAAACTAGTGGACTGAACTTGAACTGTAGCCATTGGAAGGGTACCAGATGGCTAATATAAAGGAAAAAGAAGTCTTCCATTTATCCATAGAACAGGTATAACAGTGACATTATTGAGGAGCATCCATGCTTCCTGCAATGATGCTTAACCCTGTTTAGAAAGAATTATCTTCAAGACAGAGAAAAGTTAGATTGATCACTAGGCTAATTCCATGCTTAATCTTCTTGAGCCTGCCAAGAGCATCGCCTACAACTGTGATGGCATATTTTTGTTGTTGTCATGGACACATCCACTCCAAGTACAATGAAGGCTGCTGACTGACCATCTTTGCACGTTGTCTTCCAGTCACAACTGAGACCTGAATCTGAGTCAAGGATTTAAAGTTAACAACAGAAAAATAGAAATCCAAACCTCTTTTCTCAAATGAGAATTATGTTTAAATTGAGGTTTTGTTTCTAAAATTATGCATATGTTGGTGATGTTCAAATCCCTGGCATTTCATTTTAAAGTAAAAATACAAATATGGATTCTACATAACTATATCTGTGTACATGCACATATACATATGCATATGTATGCGTGTATGTATATATATATATGTGTGTATATTTTCAAATGGTATAAATTAAAATTTTGTAGCATTGGCAATACATTTGTTACTCAGGAGACTATTATCAATTCAATTAATTTTTAATCTTCAAATTTGTTTTATTTTGGGCCCTTTTCTCAGTACTACTAAATAAATGTATTGTTCAAGTTTTTTTTTTTTTTTAAGCAATCTAATATATGAATCTTTCAACATGAGAACAGCTTTTAGCCCAGTGCCAAAAGGTTGCCATAGCAGTTACATTGGAATTCCACTGATACATTCTTTTCATTTTTTTCTTGCTTCCATTCTGTGATATTTTTCAAATAGTTGAACAATATCCTTTTTTAGTGTCTTTTTTACTGATTCCTAAATTCACCTTTAGAGAAAAAAAGTTGTATCATTTAATGTAATATTCAAGAGCACAATTTGTGGATAGCAAAAATAATTTGAGGGATCCTCACATCCTTTGCCCATTAAAAATGCTTGCTAATTTTACAGTTGGTTAAATTACTGACATAATGGATATTTCCCCATGAGTATGACATTCTGTAAGCAGTGACCTGTCTCGCTTCTTTTCTTGATTTTTTAGGCATGCCATTTTGATTGTATTGCCTGAACATAAAACTGATCAAACTTCCTAAAGTACAAAGTCATTGCCTTACATCTATATAACTGAAATCAGGCCCATAATGGGCTCTGTTTCCTTTGGTAAAATAGTCTTTTATCCTGTGGTTTTTAAGCAAATACACTTTCAACTCTGCAAATGAACATTGGCCTTTTTTCATCCAAATAATTGTTTTCTATTCAAGGTTACATATAGTGAGATGTATTGTGGTGTATTAAAAAATCACTTTTAGTGATTAAAAATTAGTGTGAAAATAGTCACTGATGCTTTGGTGCACACCCTTGGGTAATATCTCCTGTGGAAAAAAAAATTGATGGTGAAACATCAATTAGCAAGCATTTTTTTAGGTGCTTGCTATGTGTGTCAGGTTCTGTACTAAACAATGAAGATACAAACACAAAAATAGAACAGTCTTTACTTGTAAGGAGTTTCTTATTAGTTTAATTATGAGTCTAAAATTCACAAAGAGCATGAATAATTATCATGAATGAACTTTTTGCTATCAGAATTCAGTAGATTTGACATATAACTCTCATAATAGGAATCATTTTATCACACATTCATATAATAAGAAGCATCCTGGTAAAATGGCTCAAGAAGTGACCTCAGCATTAAGAAAACCTGAAGTCCTAATTTTGATACGTGCTGTCTTATTGGACAGTTATTTGAACCTCTCTAGCAAAGCTTCTTACTGTGGGTTGCAATCCCATATGGAGTCTTGTAATTGAATTTGGAGATTGTGAATTTATTATTTATTATCAGTAAATATTTGATTTATATACCTTTATACCTGGAGTCATATAAACATTTCTTGGGTGAATAGGGATCACCAAGTGGAAAAAATTTAAGAAACCCTGATCTATAGAACTGAATTGCTCAGTGTCTCGGATATAAATGTCATATTATTTATCTGTATTGTTAGAAATTCCTCATCAGGGATTCCCTTGTCTATAAGGGGGGCAAGTCATGTTTCTCTCCAAAACCTACCTTTCCTTTCACCAAATAAAAAGTAGTAGTATGGATTAGGAAAGTTACATTTCTGGTGAGCTTAGAGGAAGAGGTTTGGTTTAGAATAAATTGCTCCTGTCACAATCCTATATTGGAGAGTGAGTTGGGAGAGGGGAGACAAAATAGCCCTCACTCGGCCTGATCAAACCTTGTTTTGCAATGCTACTTGCTGGTAAGATAGTTTTCTCATTCCCAAATGTAGAAAAGTGGGAGGAAAGATTCTTTCCAGATGACTTTTATCTATTCCTCTTCTGTTGGTGACTAGAGTTTTCCTTGGGGTACTTGTGGTTCTAAGCCATAACAGAATCTGGTTACAACTCATTTCAATCTAAGAGTGAAATGGTACCAATTTATTGGACTATCTGTATTTGCTATTTAGAAACTTACAAATAAATTATTGATAATTGGAACCTTATGATTTTTAATCAGCTCAATCCCCAAGCCATGATAAAATACTGGATTTCTGGACAGAGGTTAAATTCTATGACCTAGTTTTATTGTTTATATCAAGATAGTTACTGACTTGCCTCTATTTGCCCTTCAGCTTGCACAGATTTCACCGGCATGCAACACAAGACAGTTTTGAATGATCATAGGTTTTCTTTGAAACAAAATCAGGAAATAGAAATAGCTTAACAAAATAGAGAAAATCATATAGACAACACTTGTTGGCAGTAAGCACTGGGGAAGGAAGTTGAGTCTTTTATACTTTTGCTTTCATCCCTAGTGACAGGTCACCAGAACATTGTCAGTGTTTTCCAACTACCCCTTCTAAATTCTTTGTTCTGTAAAGTAGAGGCTTGGCTGCCAGACCCATCTAAATTCTTTGTTCTGTAAACTAGAGACTTGGCTGCTTAGAGCCAGCCTCCCCTCCTCAGCTGCTAAAAGTGTTTTTGCAAGGGCTTCCCTCTTGTTGGTTGCCATTGTACTACTGCTGCTGCCAGTGCCATTTTATTTTATTTAGAACCACAATCCACTAAGTTGTTGACCTGGACAGGGGGAAAAATACTAGTCTAGAGCTACAATTCTCAGAATTCATTGTGTGCTTCTCCCTCCACCTGCAGAGTCTTTTCAAAGAACCTGATTAAATTATGTGTTTGTGGGTATGTGTGTATTTGTGCATGTCTATACCCATGTGTGTGTATCTATAGATTTATATGTAAGGATTAGAAATAGTTCTGTTTCTAAAGACAAATACATACATACATACATATATATATATATACACATATATGTATGTATGTATTTGTCTTTAAATTTATGTACATCTATATTTATAATATATATTATAAGTGTATTTATATTATATATTTATTTATAATAAATAAAATATATTATATATAATAAATTATATATATATATTATACAAATATATGTGTGTGTGTATATATATATGTATGTATGTATACATATTTATACCTATATATCTTATTTCCTGGTTTCAGAGTGTTTTAAAAAGAATATTTTGTGTCAGCCTCACAGTTAGGTAAGTTTTGAAAAGTATTGCTATTACCAGTTTATGGATCAAGATGCTCAGTCTCAGAAATTCAGTAATTGTTTTCCTAAGGCTAGATAGGGGATAAATGGCAGAAACAAGATAGAAGCTTAGATTTTACCTAGATCTTCTATTTCCTAAGTTCTGAGTGCACCTCTTTACACTGACTTTGTTTTAAATTGAGGACATTATTTATGTACAAGATAAGATTGTAAAATAATGGGATTGATTGCATATAGTGTTTTTTAAAAAAATCTTTATTATTAGTTTATAATACTTCATATGCCACTGAATTGAGTACATTTTCTTCTCTCTCCAAAGAGTATAAGGGGAAAAAAAAACACATCAAATTAAAAATGAGTTTATCTAGAAATAACTTCCAGTATTATACTTACACAATATAAAAAGATGCATATCAATAGAATACAGGGAAAGATTGGATAGACATAAACAAAGTAGAGGAGAAAACGATTCAATTAAAATGAATGATAAGCTGAATATGAGCCAGAAATGTTCTATAATTTTGATATATTTTCTTCTCTAAGGACGTGCTTGTTATCTATCTCTTCTGGAAAAAAACAGCATAGATCTGAGACAAGTATGGATACATATGGATAAAAGAAGCCTGTTGTAATCAATTGAATTAGTCTAATGATAATAATGATGATGTTAAAGATAATGTGACCTTTACTCTGGTGCTTCATTTTTTGCCCATTATTTATACATTTATCACGGTTAAAGCTCACAACAATCCCTGAGATGTTGTTGCTGTGAATATTTACTTAACTTACACTTACAGATAAGAAATAGGATTTAGAACCAGGTCTTACTGACTTTTAAGTTCAAGACTCTAAAAATGAGCTTTTTCCTACATTTTATCTATCCCAGACTGCTCCATTGCCAAAAGACAACCATTTGTGGAGCGAAACTTTAGGGAAATGGCTAAAAAACAAGGCTAATATATTCAAAATTTTGAGACATGGCACCTGATTCATTATCTTTCCCCCTCAGAGTAGAAACTAACTTTTCAATTGTTTAGCTAATCATACTATTCATACTTATCCAGTTAATCCTATTACCATACTGCCCATCATAAGTTTTATACCAGTCCAAAATTCTGTTGTCTAGTTATGAGCAAAGTTATAGGTTTTGGTTATTTTTTTACACATTTATAAAATTTTCCAGTTTTATAGTTGAATTGGGTTTATTTTTTGGAGGTATATGTATGTGCTGGAGAGACAGGAGGAGAAAGACACACATATACACAGAACACCAAGTATATTCTCATTTGAAATAATGTATAGTCATTGAGTATACAATCTAGATTTTTAATCACTGCTTGTTATAAACAGATTATGTACCACTAAGTACACCAAGTACATTAAGTTTTTAGTCAACTCATTATAGTAAGAAAAAACTCCAGCAAAGCTCTCTTTGCAGGATGTTTCTAACTTAACAACAATATATTAAAAAAACAAAAACTGATAGATCAGAACTTGTCAAAGACTCCATCCAATATTTATTTCTAAGATTGCTTGAAATGAGATTACTATTTAGTCCTTTTTGTTGTTAACAATTTATTCTCATATGTTGTATTTTATTTTACAAAGGGAACAAAAAGAATGCTGGCACGCAGAAAGATTTTGTGTTACCCAATAGTAGGGGCAAGACTTTGAAAGGGATCAGTGAATCAGATGTAATATGGGCTCTATTTGAGCCACCAAATCTGTATTTTGCTGACGGCCAGGATTCCAGTTTTGAAAAGCTGCATAGGCATTTCCGGCAACTAGAAAGAACTTTATCCTTATTTTCATTTGCACATACCTATTATGACTTTGTTCAGTAAACAAGGGGGCTTATGGGAAATGGAAACAAGGCGACATGTTTCATTGAAAAACTTTGCATGTCTTGCACTGAGAATTTAAAGCATGAGCAGTATGTACTCTCCCCTTCTGATACAGGTAACCAAAATTGCCTCATTTATTTGCTTCCCTACTGATTTATTCAACAAACAAAACAGCCTCAAATGGGGAACTTTACTTACAAAGCACATTTTAGCTCAACATTTAAAATTTTTTTCAGCTAGAAATGTTGGTCTAAATGAAATTTTACACTTGCAAAATGAAATCCAAACAGCTGCACAGAAAACTTACAACTAGGGTCCTAAAAGATTTGAATATTGTAAAGCCTTATTTCTCTCTTGCCTTCTTTCTTCAGTCAAGCTTCTTAAGTGCTATAAAATGTCTGGAAAGTATTTAATACTTACATTTGAAAGCAGTGTATTTGCTCTCATGCCCTGTTTTAGATATCTTATAACAAATCATAAATCTCACCTATATGTATTTTCATGTTTCTCAAGTCATCTTTAAACTGAAGTTTTGTAGGTTAATTATGGTATATTTTCCAAGTGATTTCATATATGCATTTATTTCAGTGATGCTCTTGTTTTCATTTATAACTGATTTTTAGTTAATGTTGGCTTTTCATTTTGTATCTTTTAAGTTTCTTAGCTTTCTTCTCTCATCTAGTAAGTAGTGAATAAATGCTCCAATGAATTAAGAAAATTCTTTGGTAAAGTTACTTTTAAAGAATATTTGTATAAAAACATGTATATGTATGTATATGTAATTATATGTTGTACATATATAATGTTGTTTATATTATGTGCTTTACACTATACTTTGTTATTTCATCAGTTCAGATTTCATATATGAATTTTTGTCAAGTGGAACATTAGTCCATTATGATTTTAATATAATAGATAAAATAATATATTCATTTACTTCTTTAAACCTTCCATTGAGGATCTTCATTTAACTTGATGTTTCGGTAATCTTTTAAATTAATCACATGTAGGAGTTTTGATTTGGGCACACTTTGTTATTATTCTCTTAAACTATGCCCTCCTTGCTTGAACCCAGTCTTCTGTTAAATTAAATTTTATCTTCAAATTAAGTGACTATGTAAACTTATAGATTGAAAAATGAAAGTTGAACTTATTAAATATGTCATTTTACAGACTCTCATTGACATCTAAAAAATGGAATTTGGAGCCACCATCTAAATTCTTCATTTTTTCAGACATTCACTAATTCTATGTGTTTTAATAGCAGATTTCTATACAAGGAAGACTTCATAGAAGTAGTGGATGTGAGAAAGGAAAGGTTGTTAAAGAATTATAGAAAATGGTGGTAGGGGAGAGAAAATCACTGGGAACTAAAAATGCAGACTGTTTTAAATAATAATCCAAACGTGAATGAAATATGCGTGTTTTCAAATTATGGACTTATTCATTAAAAAATTTAGGGAATCATATTGTGCCCAGAAAAATTACTTCTTTGATTTTTTTTTTAGACTTCAATTTTCAACAGAAATTGAGTTGAACTTAAACTTGTCTAAAGATTTATCCATCAGTCTTTCTCAGCTTTCATTTATGATTGACTACTGGAAAGAGATTATTAATAACATATTTGATAGTATATAATTTTATTTTCCACAGTTAGACCAGTGCTTATTAAGAACATATTGTTTCTTTTACAAATTTC
Organism: Myrmecobius fasciatus; assembly: GCA_023553655.1. Lineage (NCBI taxonomy): Eukaryota > Metazoa > Chordata > Mammalia > Dasyuromorphia > Myrmecobiidae > Myrmecobius > Myrmecobius fasciatus. Next base: position 112,825 of record JAJPUD010006048.1, on the reverse strand, counting down.
ATTTTTATTTGACTTACAGAAAGCTTTTTATGTACATTAAAGAGATGGAGGAGTAACATTTGAAACTTGTGAATTTCTATTGGGAATCTTTAAAATCCAATTTTCTTCCTGGCATTTTCAGGCTAAAACAACTTTCTTATCTTAACAGAAACTTTTGCTATTCCGTATACAGAGTTTTTAACTTTAAATTGAATAGCTTAATTTTATAACAGATTCTGATGATACTATGTGTTTTAAAACAAACCACTTAGATATTTTCACATTTTGATGCTTTAATCCATAGTAAAAAAATTTTTTTTTGAAAGGGAAAGTGACAATTGAGAAATTCCAGTGTCTTCATAAGTTTCATTGCACAGCATACCTATTGTGCTGTACTTTTCATCTATAAATATGGAGCGATGTTATTTGTGGTATAAGTCTTGTTTGGGACTTTAACTTTGAAAGAAACTTTATAGGAAATAGTCTTAAGGGTTTTTAAAGCAAGATTTTTCCTTTGTTCATTATACTTCAGTACATTTTGTAGAGTTAGAAAAATAATTTTGTTTTGTGTGTTCAAAAGACTTATAGATCTCAGATATTCAAAGGGAAATGTGATCTTATCCATATGTGTGTATATATATATACACACACACACACACACACACACACACACTCTTATATACACACACACCTATATACATACACATATACATATAGCTATATACACACATACATACACCTATACACATACACATATATACATACACACTCATATATATGTACACACACACACACACACACATTCTCTCTAATGCTGTAAATTGCAACCCTGTGCAAGTGTAGTCCATGCTTTTACCACTAGGGATTAATCTAATGATCTGGAGGTCTTCCTGACTTACTCCCATATTGACTCTGTCTCACCATATGTTAACCCTACATTTTCATCATGTGATAAGCTTCTTTTTCACTCATCTATTTCCCTAATGACATCCTTTTATCTATTTTTCCAAGTTTCTGATTTGTTAATTGTTAATTACAGTCTGCTCATACCCACCATTCATATCTACTTTGTCTTCTGTGGGCAGTCATTTTTACTTCTATATAACTGTGTGTAATGAAATTATTACAGTTTTTGTCTATCTTCCCTCTGTCCTTTGCCAATTTTTTATTGTCAATAGCTTCTTGAGTTCCAATTATGTTTTATATTTTTTCCTCTTTTTTTTTCTAGTGGCATACTAGAAATGACTCCCACATTGGTAAAGTCATTTCTTTTCTGTTAAACATAATTAATTTTTTATCATGTCAAGTATCTCTCAATTATTTTTTTCTGAGAAAATATTTGTGTTCTGTTAAATCTTTATTTAGTCTGCAAATCTTTGCCTTCTATCATTTCTTACTCTGTTTCAATGTGTTTTTTGTATCTTTCCCTATTACCAATTTTACCTTGAAATTGCCTTCATGTATCATCATATATTTTGATTTAATTTGGAGGGTCCTATTAAGTTCATTGTAGACTTCTTTTATCATTTCATCCTCTGCAATCATCAGTGATATATAAATGGGACAATTCTCAGTGTGTTCTGTTTTATAAAAATTGTTCATGAGAACCGTGATATGAGATGAGCAAATATTCCATGAAATCATATTTCTGCCTTTGGAGAATGAGGAATAGAAACAAGAATTTATTATATGCCAGGGACTGTGCTAAGTGCTTGATTCTTAAAACAACTCTAGCAGATAGGTACCCATTTCACAATTGAGGAAATACTTAATTGACTTAACTAAGGTATACAACTACTAAGTATTTGAGGCTAAATTGCTCTTGAGTTTTCATGACTCTAGACCTGGTCCCATTTAGCTGCCTCTGTTTGTTTGAAACTTTCTTACTTCATCCGTTTTCTTTTTTATAAACACTACCAAGATTGAGACCATTTAATTCCTTTAATAGGTCATGGGGGAAGTATGTCAAATAATGAGTACCAGCAGGCAAATTCATATTACAAGGAGGCAGCTAAGTAACTTAACCAGACACACCACCACACACACACACACATACTCCATAGCAATCTTAAATATTCTTATTTCCAAGACCTAGAGACATTAAATGACATTCTTGCTCTGGGTGACAGAGGTAGATTGCAATATTTAGAACTAGGAAGTAGATCTGTTGGATCCTTCTCTAGTGATTTCCCTTCTTTACAGAATTTCCAAATAGAAATGAAGGAGCAGCATTTTTATCAATATAATTGTACCAGGTCAGTAATTCAAAGTACTAATTCACCATATAGATGGAATAGCAGAAAGTATATTAATTACAATATTAAGACCTTATTGACTTACTGACAACTACTTGCAAAATACATGAGGTTAAAAATGGCTTTCTTTGAGTTTTCTTTTTATCATTCATCATTTTGTGAAAAATATACCTCATTCAATAGCAGGCCAATTCTTTCTCATACTCAATATGAAAGTATACATTTAGTGCCTGTTTATTAAACTATATTTCATACAAGGTATGACTATAACATAATGAGATTGATTTTTCACATATGACTTTTGGAATCAATCTCATCATAGAAATACTTTATGACATATTATATGTACTTTGAATAGTTTTATTTTTTAGAAAAGACAGTAAAAATCCTTATGATAGTCCTCATTCTTAATATGTAAAATATGAAAATGGGAAACATTTAACTTCTTGGTAAACTAATTTTACATCTGAACTGAATCTCAAGGATTCCAGACATAGAAGGCAGCCAGTGAAAATGCACCGGAGGCAGGAGAAAGGAGTATTTTGGGTAAGGAAGAGCAAAGAAGATTAAGTCACTAGGTCAAAAGTTGAGAACAGGAGAGAGTGAGGTAAGAGTTAAAAAGACTACAAAGAGGGACAATCTAGGTGGCACAGTGGATAGAGCACCAGCCCTGAAGTCAGGAGGACCTGAGTTCAAATTTGGTCTCAGACACTTAACACTTCCTAGCTGTGCGACCCTGGACAAGTCACTTAACCCCAATTGCCTCAGCAAAAAAAACAAAAAACAAAAAACAAAAACAAAACTACAAAGGTAGGAAAAGGCCACATTGTAAAGGGCTTTGAATACCAAACAGATTTTATATTTGATACTGGAAGATTAAAAAGGCTCTAGAGTTGATTTGAGTAGATTTTAGAGCTGGAAGTTTCCCCGGGGGGGGGGGGAATCACTGATTCCAACCCTGTCATTTTACAGCAGAGGAAACTGAGGACCAGAAATTAAGTTACTAATACAAGATCACAGAACTGATAAGAAGTTGAATCAGAATTCATTATCCATTTCTTCCTTCCAGCTAGGCAATCTGTGATAAATTGGCAATCTTTGATAAACCTTTCACTATAATTTAGCATCTATTATTACTATCATTGATCACCAAGAGAGCCTCTTCTACGGTTCATCCTTCTGATTGTTAAAGGCTTTTTAATAGGCTACCACTCTGTTGCCTCTTTAATATCTTCTGTTTCTTCTTAATGTCATGACCATATTACATCTCAGTTGTGAATTATAATCCCTCTTCACTCACTCCCAGTCTCAGTGATTTGTCAAATTTAATTCCTTGCATTAAAGGTCTCTGGTTTTCCTAGTTCATTACTCATACTTAGCTTAAATAACATGTAGTCTTGAGCTACTGCTTAAAAATAGTCTCAATGGGCTTGTGTTGAGGTACTTTTGATTTCTATCATTTTTTCTGGCTTCAGTTAATGTTATTATCTTTTGTTTTATCTCCTTAGAAGAGTAGGGTTAGACATCATTTCTTAGTTTTAAGTCCTGAGGTTTTTTAAAAGCAACTCTCTTAGAAAGTCAGTCCCATTTCACTCTACCATAGAGTAGCAAAAATTCTCTGAGGTTAAGAGTAGGCAGTGGGGCACTGGACCTTACTTGCCTTTTTCTTTAAGATCCCAGCTTACTGCTTTTGTGACCTTGTATAAGTTGTCTAAGGTTATTGGGCTTCCATTTTTTTTATTTGTAAATTGAAATGGTTAGTGTGATCTCTGAGGTTGCTTCTCACCTGACTTCAGTTTCAAGTCTCTTTTCAAAACTTCATTATTATCTATGATCTATATAGTGATTCCCTGTGTTTTGCTCTCTGTTCTCACCCTCAACTAGCTCAGGGTAGTCATTTGGCTTGCCTCCAGATTTTGGTTCCTGGAGGTTAAACTTATCTCTGGTGATCAACATCTGCTATCTGCTTAGTAACTACCAAGGGCTCTGGGATTTGAATTTCTCCAGTTGTAAAACTTATTCACCTCTTCTTTGTAAGCTTGATTACAGGAAGGATATAAGTAGTACAAAGATCAATACCTAATAGGTAAGGTCCTTGTTCCCTTGCTTTGCATATCCATATACCTATACTTCCTATATAAATATAGCCAACAAAGCAATTTCAGCTTTGAGCTCACCCTTGGAGATATCTTGAAACATTTCTTCCTTTCTTTCAAAGAATACTTCATTCTCCCAGAAAAACTGAAGTAGAAAGAGATGTTATTTCAATCCTTTTACCTTCTCCTCCAGCAGGGCCATCAGCTTGCACTTTGCACACATGTAATGCTTAATTGGTTTGGGGAAATTGCTAACAAAGCACAATCACAGCAGGTCACTGGAACATCTCCATTGCCTTCCATACTGGCTGAAAGTTAGATCCTCAGTTCTCTATCTCTTGTTGCTAACTTTCCTTGCTAAGTGTAGCAGCAAGATGCTTGGCTGGCTATGCTAGAGGCTCTTAAATGAGACTTTTCTCTGTAGTTGGCTTTCTTGCCTTTTTATTTCTTGATATTTCTAGCTTTTTCTCTTGTTATCTGGTGATACTTGCCCAGGGACATTTGCTTTAGAATCGGCATATTCTTTCAAAGTTCTTAATATGAACAACAGCTGTAGTCAAGTATTATCTGCCAAGAATGGCTTTTGAAGAAATCCGGCTTCTAGTTACTTATTGTTATTTTCCTTTCCCTTGACACACAAGTGAAACACTACCTTTTTAAATCATGCCTATTTGCAATGCCACCAACTTCTGACACCCATTACATAAAATAAAAATCATTATAGGATCATATGAAATCATATGAGATTACTGTTGGAGGTACTATAGAAATCATTTAGGTCCAGAGTTCTTAAACGTAGGGTCTGTGAATTTTTTAATGTAGTTTGATGAGTACATTTCAATATATTTACTTTCTTTGGCCCTTCTATGTACTTTGATTTATACATTTTGTAGACATTGTCAGAAAGGGTTCATTGACTTCTCTAGATGGCTAACAGGATCCATGGCACAAAAAAAGGTTAAGAATCCCTGATGTAATCTTTTTCTCCATTTATATGAATATAGACACCAACTACGGGGCCAGACATCCTTGAAGGATAACTTGGTGGTTTAAAGATAGTGGACCTGATCTGGTGTCCAGCTACTTACCTTGAAGACTGCAGGATTCCTTGAGGCAAGAATAGAACGATGATTGGCCATAGAACTGGATTTCTAAATTTAACTCATTACAGACTAGCTGAATTTCTGAACTAAGCTTAAAGACAAAGAACTATGATTTAGGCAGTTAAAGGACAAAATTAAGTAAATGTAAATAGCATTAATTAAAAAAATAATCAGTCTCATTGTTTCAGTTTCCCTCCTTTGATCAATGAGAAATGGGGGGAAGTGAGAGAAGGGAACAAGCATTTATTAAGCATCTACTGTGTTCCAGGTATTGTGCTAAGTGCTTTACAGATTTTACCTTATTTGGTCACATATACAAAACAACCTTAATATGGAGCAGGTTGTGAAAAGTTTTAAATGACAAAATAAAGAATTTAAATTTGACACTAGACACAAAAAGGAAACACTGGAAGCTATTGAGTAGTGGAGTGAATTTGCAAGACTTGTGTTTTTGTAAAATCACTTTGGGCACTACATGGAGGAGGAAGAAATTTGATCAGGAAGACTGCTTAGGAAATTATTATAATCTTTTAGGTGAGAGGTAATGAAGGCCTAAATTAGGTTCAAACCATAGAGAAAAACAATGAAGAGAAGGGTATCTATGGACGAGATGCTGTGAAATAGAAATAATGAAGTTGGCAGATAGATGAGAGTCAAGAGTCAAGTATGATGGCACTGTTGCATACCTGCTTAACGAGAAGGATAATTGGTGCCCTTCACATTAATAAGGAAGTACATAAGAGGTGTGGATCTGGAAAGAATAAAATGAGCTCTGTTTTGAACATATTTGAGATATCTATAGGATATCCATTTCAAAATGCACAATAGGCAGTTTGTAAATCAAAGCCTAAATATATTTCTAGTAGTTAAATTAACCTAACTGAAGATAAATTTTAAAAACAGTCTAGGTATTCCACTGTTGCCCCAGAAATATATATTTATGCTTAAATATGGAGATCACAGTTTATCAATCAAGAGACTTGGATTATTTTCCTGCTAATGTTGACATCTACCATCTTTGTGATAAATTTTTAAGGAGTGGGGTTCCCTTTTATACCTTTTTAAAATGATACTCATATTACATTTATTGTATGTAAAAAATGTGCAAAAGTCAAAAGCTTCTTAAGTGCAGCTAAGGGACACAGTGTTTAGAGTTCCAGGCCTGGAATTAGGAAGATCTGCATTCAAATTCATCCTTAGACACTTACTAGCTGTGTGACCCTGAACAAATCATTTAACCCAGTTTTCTTCTCTGTAATAGGAACTGGAAAAGGAAATTACAAGTCACTTTAGCAACTTTGTCAAGAAAATCTCTAATAGGATCATGAAGAATTGGATACAACTAAAATGACTGAAAAAGCAACAAAGTCTTTTATATGTGCAAGGTTTCCATGCTTTATTATTGTAATTGTTAATAAAACATTCTCTTTGTTCTGCGCCTATCTTTTTTATGAGTGGCTGGTCTATTCTGTTGGGCTAAAGCAGCATAGTTGTGGGACAGATGCATAATAAGTTGTCCCCAAAGAGCCCTGAAGAGGCAGAAGTATTCCCTAATTCACGATGTTCCTTTCTCCTTGGGCAGCTAGAATGGCTTCTCAATTGGAGGGAGAAACATTTCCTGAGTTTGTCTTTCCTAACACTCTGGGGCCAGCAGCTGCTACAGCTGTGACAAAGGGCATAAGTGTTCCCTGAGCTGTACACCACAGAGTATATTTTCCCTTGGAAATGATGTCATAAATTATATTTAGGATTTCAGATCAGAAACACCTATTTTCACTCAGAATATAGCTTAAACAATTTCAGGGAAAGAGAAGGAGAATGATCAGAAGAAGGAAGACCCCATTAGATAGTATGTATTAATAGTTGGGGAAGAATGGGGGAAAAATAAATGAGTATCAACAGAACCATGAGTTAATTAGGCTTCTCTGGCCCAATGGGAACCCATCCACCATTTTTAGCAATCCTTCTATAGGAAAATGTGCTCTAGATTATAAACAACTGACTTGGAAATCAACTTGTTTATGATTTGGGAAATGTCTTTATCTTAATAGTAATTCACATATGGTTTGGGCTTTGTTAGCTGAATCATTTTATAATGCTAGAGATTGCAATCATTCTGATAAATATAGCCTTTCAACTGTGTGCATGCTTTTAACTACTGTGTATCCTATTTGATCTCAAAAACCTTAGAAGGTGTCTCAGGCTTGTTTTTCCTCAATCCATAGAGAGCATTTCTTTTCCCCGCCAATTTTTATTATTCTTTTGGAGGGCTTTTATTGTTTTTTTTTTATGAATCCCACAAAATCAAACTTTTAAATTCTTATAGATTATCTTGGATATTCCAGTTATAGTTCAGTGTGTAGTACTGGGAAGATTCAGTGTGGAGGTGGGGTACAGAGGCAATCAGGTTTTACCCAGGGTTTACATAGCTAGTAAGTACCTGAGGGCAAATTTGAACTTGGGTTTTTCTGACTCCAGGGTTAGTACTCTTATCCATTATGCCACCTAGCTGCCACTAATATGTTTTTTCCTGATCATTTGTCTTTGATTCAAACTATCTTTTTTTATTTCATGGTTGAATTAGAGATAAATAGGGTTATTATTATTATTAAACATTGAGCCGCAACATTTTATGAACTTAACCCATAAATAAGTGGTTAATGCCAATATCTTAGGCAGACTATGAGTAGTCTATAAGGAGCTATTGAATACAGCAACATCTGCCACTTATTTTTCAAATTGTCTTCCTTTGGGGATAGTTAACAAAGAGTCATTTAAAATGCATATATGAGTTCAGCGTTGATTTGGGGTTATAATTTCTCAAAAATTCTGAGCATTTTCCTAAAAATACTGTAGTATCTATACTACAACATAATTTATAAGGGAGTAAAAAAATCATTTCAATTTTCTTTCACTGTTGCTTCTATTTTTAAAAATGTGTATTCAGTCTACATATACCACTATCTTTTATCAATATCTTTTGCTATTATACCATTTAATCACCCCTAGTTAGCTCTTATAGCAAAGAATTAGAAAGAAAAAATGTGAAAAATTTTGAAAAAAAATTATCCATACATTGAAAAGATATGACTTTATATAAAATGATTCATATCCATAGACCTCTTAAATCTCTTCGGAGTAGGGAGGTTTTCTCATCTGTGTTTTTTGGGACAAATCTTGTTCAGTCAGTCAGACAACAACCATTTTTTAATAATTTACTATGTGTCAGGTATTTTGGTAAGCTTAGGAGACAAAATGCAGACAAAAACAGTCTGAGATCTCAAGGTGCTCACATCCTAATGTGGGAGACAACATGCAAACAATTTGCATATACTAAGCATTGGGAAATGGAAAGGCAGTAACATTAAAGGGGCCTAAGAAAGGCTTCTTGAAGAAGCTGGCATTTTATCTGAGATTGAAGGCAGTCAAGTGATGTAAAAGGTGGAGTTGAGGAGTAAGAGCATTCTAGGCATGGGAGACAGCCAGTCAAAAGATATGGAATTGGGAGGAGTATTGTCTCGTTAGTAAATTTGTGATATTGGGCAGTTAGTTGATGTCATTGTGAACAAAACATTGACCTTGGAGACAGTAAAACTCATCTTCCTGAGTTAAAATCTCATCTCAGACACTTAGGAGCTATGTGATCCTGGGCAAGTAATTTATCCCTGTTTGCCTCAGTTTCCTCATCTGTAAAATGAGCTGGAGGAAGCAATGGCAAGCCATTATTTTTGTCAAGAAAATGCCAGTGGGGTCATGATTCATCAATAACATATAACTTTGTAATATTCGTTTTTGATTGTTTTGTGGTTTCTGTTATTTATACTATTTATGTATATTATTCTTACTTTTGCTTATTTTATTTCTTTGCTTGGTTCTGTCCTTCATTTTGCATCAGCATATGTTTTTTTCATCCTTTGTATTTATTCATTTATTGTTTCTCATATAACAAGGATGTTCCATTCAACTCTTGTACCACAACTTGTTTAGCCCTTTCTAAATAAATGGACATTTACTTTCTTTCTAATTATTTTTTTTTTTTTTGGTTGTCAATGACCTCTTTGAGATACATGTAGTACCACTGGGTCAAAAGATTTAAATGGCATTTTAGTCATTTTATTTGCATAATTTCCATACTGCTTTCCTTATAGTTCCCTAAACTGTTGTACCAATTCATTGCTCCATCAACAATGAGGTGGTATACTAACAGGTCATATTTTATGTAAATTCACTTCTGTATTATCACTGAAGTGGATCATATCGAAAGCAGTTTTGTCTTTCAATCAATAGCTAGTCACTGAAGACCAAAAAAAGGAGGGTTATGAATCCTGTCATAAAGACTTGAGAAGGCAAAATGAAACAAAGATGAACAGTATTGTTGCTCAGTTAGTAGTAATCAAAGAATCTTTTTATTATTTGTCAAGACCAAGTTGAAATGATTTTTTATACACTGTAAAATTATGTGCAAAGCCTTAAGGCTATAACAGAGGCACTTATCAAATAAAATGGTTCTTTTAGAAACTCTCAAATCTTAGAAAACAATTCTGTTTCTATTAAAAAATGAAATCCCCAGGTGTTGGAGATACTTGGAAGTTTAGTTAGCATGGACCTAAAAATCTGCAACCATGTGTGCTGGAAATGATAAATACCAAGTGTATTCTACTTTTCTACATACATAAATTTTCTCCCATTCTGGTGACAGCTGATAATCTACACAAGTATGGGCAAGCCACATGATTTGTTTCAAAAGTAATGCCTTTTTTTTTTTTTTTGACTTTCTGTTGCAGACACTGTCAAAAGAGGAGCTCTTTTTTTGAAGTAGATATTACATATTTCTGTTTCATGTTGTTCAGTTGTTTTTAGTAGTGTGCCATTCTTCATGACCTTATTTTCGATTTTCTTGGCAAAGATACTAGAATGGTCTGCCATTTCCTTTTGCTCATTTTATAGATGAAAAACTAAGCAAAATAGGATTAAGTGACTTGCTCAGTGTCACACAGCTTAAAGTATCTAAGGCCAGATTTAAACTTGGATCCTGTGTGTGTGTGTGTGTGTGTGTGTGTGTGTGTGTGTGTTCCTCGGGATCCAGTTCTGGCAATCTTATCTACTGTGCCAACTCATTGCCCCATTAATTTCACATAAATCAACCAATTAGGTTTTGTTTGGTTTTTGGAAACCGAATTACTGAAAAATAAATTTTTGTTAAAAAGAGGGTTGAGTTATCTTTTTTTTTCTGTTTGAAGTTCTGATTAAATTGAAGGGTATAAGTTAAATGCTAAAAAATGAGAGAATTTTCTTAATATCTCTCATATAATTTAGAATTTAAATAGTTAGACTAGAGTTTAATCATAGTTAAATATTTAAGCTCCATTACATTTTAAATATATTTAAGGTATAGTTAATAAAAGAGGCAGATTATAGAACTGATGGTTTAGAATCACCACTTCAGATGATTTGATATTCCATTTCTGGAGAGTGATAATCACTGAGGTTAATTTGCTATGTTTTCAGAGGCCAGGAGTGTGTGGTAGAAAGGGCACTAAACTTGAAGTCAAAAGACTTGGGTTTTAAGTGTTGACCCCTCTAGAATGTGTTAGCCACGTGATCTTGGAGAGGTCACTTAAACATCTCTGAAGGTTAGTTGTACTAGTTGTTAAGACCAGCCCTGAATTGGTCTTAGAATGGCTTAGAATAGCGAGTCTATTTTCAGGCTTTATTAAAGCCTCATTATGAATTTCATATGAATTAAAGATAATTCATATGAAAGCATTTTAAAGCTATAAGGCACTATATAAATGTAATATGGTATTTTTATTCTTAAATTATTTGAAACTTTGTGTTTGACCATTATCCTGGCTTCTGGAACAATACAAAATATTCATGCTGCTCCTTCTATATAACAAACCATAGTGTATCTCAAGATTGAGGCCATATTTCTTTTCTCATACTTTCCTTTAAATTAAATATTCCCAGTTCCTTCAACTAGTCTTCATCTGTTTTGATTTCTGAATCTCACCAATCATGATCACACTTCAAATATAAGAATAAAAACTTGTCTTAACCTTCTAGCTTTGTCATTCATTTCTGTGGCATCTACATATTTTGATAACATCCTTTCATTAGACAGGGTCACATTTAGAGTCACGTGCCCCCTGACTTATAACTCTCTTTGGGTTGACAGAGATCCATGGATAATTTTTAAATATAGTGGTTGTTTAACTATCTGTAACCTAAACTACTATTCTGATCTGCTCTAGGGTTATCATAGCTTATGTGTGTCAAAAGTTGTGCTTGAACCTAGTTTCCTCAACGTTGTTTCTCTGGTCCCAAAGGTTCAGAACTTTAACATCCCCTATGTGGCTACAAAACATTAAATGCCAAAAACAGCAATCTAAATGACAAAGGACACATCGTAAGTATAAGGAGGCTGAAATATGTTAATAAAGACAAGTGGTATTTGAAAATGGAATAAAGGATATTAAAGAGGGAGAAGACCATCAATAAGATGGTAATATTAACAACTGGACAAACAAGTGATTCATAGTTATTTCACAGGAACTTAAAGAACTGAAAAAAAGACCTTTTTCACATTGGTAAATACTCCATGGAAGATTTATTGGGAAACATAAAACAATAATCCCTCACTCTAGAAAACTGAAACAATTGACTTCAATACCAGCACAAATGAATTCACAAGTCCACAAAAGTACTTTAATTCCTCTGCCATAATTTGCAGCAAATTGATCATGTGGGAACCAATCTGCTCATTTAATATGTTAGAGCAAAGTTATCTCACATATTGGCTAAATAAAAATCTTAAAAATCATTGTATTAGAGGAAAAAAATCAAGTAATGTTGATCCATAGACATAATGATCCTCTCTGAGAAAAGCTGACTGCTGCCAGACCCAAGATATTTCCAGATACTCATTTGCATAAAAGACATCAGAGAAACCCATAATTGCACAATATTTGTCAGTTAATTTCATTCAGTCCTGCATAGTTAATGAGAATTGAGAAGTACAAGTTTCAAATTTAGTCTTTGCTGTAATAGGAAACATTAGCCAATAAGGAAGACAAGGTTTATTATATTTTCTTGAACCAATAAAATTATTTGTAAAACATCTGTCAATGATTGTACATTAGCAGATGTTTGCCAAAGCATGTTCAGATAGTATATAAAACTCTTTTTTTAAAGACTTTTTAAAAAAAAGTGTCAATGACAATATCTAGAAGTCACTGCATTTCTGAACATAACAATAAGAACCTAGTGAGCACAAAATTGTATCAAGTGATAAGCAGTTGTCACTCAGGAGTAAGTAGTACTATACAAGTGTCCTTGAAGTGTTTGTGCAAAATGAAAGCTCCCTATGGAAACAGTATTTTATTACATTTCCTTACACAAAATTGTGCTGATAGAGTCCACTACAGATTTATGTTTTATATAATCTCAATTGGTGTCTCATTAAAGTAGGGGAAAACATTCTGTTTATCTCTTCAAACACTGGACAGTGGCTATTCTCAACCTCATCTCTATTTTCATGGCTCTTCTACTTCGAATCTGTCTGTGCGGACGCACACACACACACACACACACAAACACTCCCTTGTCCACCTCATTAAAATGTGAGCTTCCTGTGGACAGGGACAACTTTTGCTTTTTTTTTTTTTTTTTTTTTTTTTCATCCTGAGAACTTGGAAACAGGCCTGACACATACTTTGATACATTCACCATTGATAAGGAAACTATTATAATTCTGCATTGCCTTACTTTTAGTTATTATGACTTTATCTCAGAAACTGGATGAGTTCGACTGGAAATGAAAATAAAAATAAGTTTATTGGGAGAATTCCTTCATTCCATTCAAACAGTTTACTAACAAACAACATGTTTTGACCTACTAGAAGAGAGAATTTGGTGACCTTTGTCAGCTATTTCTTGTGGTCCAGGTGGTTATTCATCTCATTCTTGATTTCCTTTTATAAATACCCATTTTTAATAGTTTGTCCCAATATTTTTTATTTTTTTCCATTGTCTTAATGAATATTTAAACAGAATTTGTATATTTGATTTGGTTACTCAGTTTCTCTAGTAAGAGAAGAAAGATGTTAGATTATAACTCATTGAAAATCTTTTAAGAATTCTAATTTGTTGTAGCATAATATTTATGTGTGTTCTCTTAACACTTGTCATTAATGAATAGAATACCTGGACAAATCTTTCAAGAGTCAAGGGATTGATATTATGTACTTTTTGGTATATATTGCTTCATTGTATACAGAATTTTCTATATTTGTCTGTGATATAGGCCTGATAAAGAATAATCTATAATGTTCGTGTGTTCATGAAAAGCATAGTGGATAAGGACTGGACATTTCATTCCATTGGTATAGATAATTTTATGTGAAGAAATTCCCTTTGCCAATGTAGGTTAGCACATCCTCTACAATTTATAGTCTGAGAACTGCCCATAGTACTCCTGTCAAATTCAAATGGAAAAAAAAAAATGCCACTGATCCATACATATAGAACCCTGTGGGCCACATACTGATTTAGTTTTAAAATATAGTGTTATCTGAGCTTTATTGTATTTTACTTATTTTAAAAAATATTTCCCAATTACATTTTAACCTGATTCAGTTTACTGGGGAGTATTGAGAAGTTCTCAGTGTGTTTGACATTTTTGGCCTATAGTATTCAAAAATTAAATGACTTATCCAGGATCACATAGCTACTATGTATCAGACTTGATCTATATTAATAGGGAAAATGTCCTCTATTACAAGAAAAAATTGAAAACCTTTAACTTTTGAGAATTTAGTTCTTATGTATTATTGTGATTGTCTTTAAAAAGTTCAGAACACTACTTTTTTATCTACAATAAACCTAATTTTTTTTTTCCTTCTTAGTAAAATGGTAAACATTGAAACTCTAGTGAGTTGGTCATGATGCTTGTGTTACCCTATTTTCTTAGTCCTCCAAGCAGTTTATGAAATGTGTCATTAAGTGAATATACTTTAATTTGAGCTGATGAGATTTCCTTTGTAACGGTGGTAAGCTTATTTCATTTAGTTGATATGATTGAAGAGATGTGTACATGAAAGGTCTATAAAAATAGCTCTGTAATAACTCTACTTCTACACAATTTCAGACTTAATGTTGTAGAAAGTTCAGGGGTAATTTTTAGATAATATGATCAAATTTAGTCAAGTTTTCCATAAATGCCAAATGCCTTTTGTCCCCTTCTTTTCTGACATGTCACCCGTAAATTAAGCAGTCAGGGAGAAATTAACTCTTTCAAGTAATACTAGGTCTGGTTTAGGACATGACTGCTAGAATTGAATGAAGCATGGGACTCCTTTTTTCTTTTTTTGGTGATGTCTATGAGGATGAGACAGAGCTGCTTCCACATGATCCTTTCCCTGTTGCATAAGAGTCTCAGCTAATACTTTAAGAGGAACTTTGGAAATCAGGATTCCCTCCATTGACATCAAAGTAGACTGAAAAATGAAGCAAGCACAGCTGAATCGAATTTCAAAGACTAATAGCCATGCAGCTGGGGAAAAGCAGCTATGCAACAACCTGTGCTCTGTCAAAGAAATTTAATTATGGAAAGCGATACTTCAGTGTAATTTGTTAATGGGCGCTCTTTGTCCAAAGAGAATAGTTCTTACTGGTTACTGACAATTTTATATATTTTTAGCTCCGTTCTGTCAAAAGGGGGGGTATTTCTTTGAATTTCATAACATACAGATGCCTGGAGGAAGAATATCAATGAAGTGGATAGCAGCTTTAAAATTTGGAGTTATTAGAATGCATATCAAGAAAAGTGGCAATAACCCTTCTGTTTCTCCAGCAGTTTAATATAAGAAATTTGATGCATCACATTACTGTGTTGTTGAATATGTGAACTTCATATTACTTTGGTAGCATAATCATTCTTTTATGTCATTCCTGCTGCTACTTTGATTGGGGTGGGAATCTTACCTTTAGAAAGAAAAAAACATGGTTAATATTAATTTTCCTATTATATTTCAGTTGGCATTGTATCTCTTAAACAGATGATATTCACATATTCTTCCCTAGAGAGGGAAAGTAATTGTTTTTATAATATATTACATGCACACTGTTTTGAAAGTTGATCATAATAGTTGTTTATATATAAGGTGCAAAGACTGAAGAATTTTTTTGTTGTTAGACTATTTTAACACAGTTTTATTTTTGACACAATTTTATCTTTGTGTGAACTTTTTACATACCTATTGTTGAAAATTATACGTTATTCTTGACACTACTTCTCCCTCACATTTCCAATTAATTACCATCATCTCTATAAAATCTTTGGCATTTAGCCATTCCTCTCTTTTTTCTGTATTCCCTCAAAGAATCAAGGAAGCCTTCATGGAGGAAGTGGTATTTGAGCTGAGCTTAGAAACTTTAAATGCTCTTATTAACATCTGCCAGGTTTCATCCTTGCTAGTGCTACAGGAGTAATCTTCTTTATTTAAAAATCTGATCATGTCACTTCTATGCTGCAAATCCTTCAACTGCCTCTCTAATTAACAAATGAACAAAATAGCCTGATGTTCAAAGGCTTTCACAATTGGGTGCCGCTGTACATTTTTTAGCTTTATCCCTTGCTATTTTTGCTGCTTAGCTTTATTTGAGCATGAGTGGATTCTTAAAGCATCATACAAACTGCTTCCTTTTAAATATCCATACCCTATTAGCTAAGCAAATTAGCCTTAAAATCAGAAGACTTTAGTCCAGATCCTACCTATGGTATGCTTACCTAGCCATACAATGTGTCTTATTTTTAGTTTCTTCATTTGTAAAATACAGTTGTTGTAGGGATAAAATGAGAAAGTATGTGTTTGTATGTATATATATACACACACATATAAAGACATTCAAAACTTGAAAACTCCATTCAAATATTAGTTATTTTGTTTTCTGTTCCGGCAATTCCTTCTGGCAAAAATCAAAAAACTCAGATCTTTTCCTCCAAGTTCTCACCTATATGAAGTACTTTGTCTTCCTGTGTAAATATCTCAAATTATTTAGACATTTTGTTGATTTCTAGTATCAAATCTTCCTATTAGATTGTAAACTCCTTGAGAGCAGATACCATATCTTGTTTGAATTCTATGTATTCCTACCACCAGGTCTAACCTTAAGGCTCTGCATATAAATAAATGCTTAATAACTATGTTTTTTTAAACTGTTTTATTGAAATTGAGAGTATTAAGAAGATAGTGGGTAACATAGTTGAGGCCTAATATTATTTTAATCAACAGTTTTGATCACTGTTAAGTGATTAGAATTTATAATGTTGTAAGATGTTGTTCAGTCATTTTTCAATTGTATCCAACTTTGTGACCCCATTTGGGGTTTTCTTAGCAAAGATACTGGAATACTTTTTCATTTCTTCCTCCTGCTCATTTTACAGATGAGGAAACTGAAGTAAACCGTGTTAAGTGACCTCTCTTCTCCCCCCCCCCCCCCCCCCCAGTTACACAGGTAGTAAGTGCCTGAGGTCAAGTTTGAACTCAGGAAGATCAGTGCTCCTGACTCTGCCTGGCACTTCAATTTTTCACTGGACCATCTATTTGCAATAATACTGTAGAGTAATATTTCTAAAACTGAACTTTCCAAGATTTTTGGTCATGGAAATTTTGGAGACCAAAGGTAATCTTGATCATTCTAGACTCTTCTCATTTAAATTCATTTGCCTTGCTTTTTGATCCTTATAATCTGAGGAAACAGAACAAAACAAAAACAACCTTATTTTTGCCTGTTTTTTTTATAGTGTGAAAACTCCGTCTAAGCGGTTAATTACTTTGTTGAATGTGTGATTTGAAGCATGAGAAAATATTGGCATTTTAAAGTAGTGATGAGATATAAAACTTAAATATTCTTTTTTTGTTTGTTTGTTTTTTTGTTTTTTGCTGAGGCAATTGGGGTTAAGTGACTTGCCCAGGGTCACACAGCTGTTACGTGTCTAAGACCAGATTTGAACTCAGGTCCTCCTGACTTCAGGGCTGGTGCTCTATCCACTGTGCCACCTAGCTGCCCCTTAAATATTCTTTTAATAGCAAAGAAAGTGTTAAGAGAACACATAGGACAAGCATCTATTTATTTAGTTTCTGTCGGGTTGGATAATTTAGGCTAGACCTTTATAACATGGTAATCTTATCTTTATTTTCCTGATGGCAAGGCTGACACCCACAGATTAAGTAATTTTCCAGAGATCACATAGGTTATAAAAACCAAAATAAGAATTTGAACCCAGATCCTTTTGCTTCCCAACTTCCTAAACATTATTAACCAAGCAATAATTTTCTGTTAGAATTCATTGGGGAAAATATTGCAAAACAATCAGTTTAGTGAAACATATAGTCTCAGTGAAAGGGTAAAGGAAAATAATTTTCTTTAAAATTATTGAAAATTTGATTTACTAGCATGGATTCTCAAAAATGTAATTATTTCAGTCATTGCAATGAAAAATCATCTATACTGTTTAAATAAATAATCTCTGTCAGTCTTGGTCATTTGTTATCATGTTCAAAAATATTTTACAAAGTTCCTGAAAACATTTCTGAGTAGACTGCTTTAAAAAGTTCAAACATAAAATATAAATCATATTTTCATATGTGCAGTTCTAAGGAATAACATTTGTATATTTCATCAAATACTATTTGTAATTGCTAGTGTATTTCATAGAGGCAGCATGGAATAATTAATAGAAAGCTACATTTGGAGTCAGGAAGACTTGGGTTCAATTCTTGGATTTTACTCATTCCAAGTATCAAACTAGGCAAATCACTTAACCCCCCTCAGTGTTCAAGAAATTGAGAGTTACAGATGAGTACAGATCTTTATATTTTCACTATTACCTATAAAATCACTAAGCCATATCAACTTTCTCTAAACTCTTCCCATATCATATAAAGAATCTATGGATGCTTGTTAATTTTGTTCAGTGACTTTGTGGGTAAAATTAATTTGAACTTTTTGTTTCTAGATAATTTTATAAATGGTATCTATTGTTTTTGTTAGTCTTCTTAGTAAAGTTTAATGCAGTTCTGTAAAGTAGCTGTATGAGGAATGGATTCTAACTGAAAATATAGCTTGATTGGATTACTTAAGTTTTTTCTATAAAATCTGTTTAATAAATTTTAATTCAGATTTTATTATTCTAGTATTTTGGACACCGAGTTCACTCTTAAAAGTGAAAGATTATATAACATTACCCCCCATTTTCTTTTTTTATTTTTTTGCCCTTCTTTCAAGACAAAATTCAAGTTTCTTTCTATATGATCTTCCCCTCAATCCCATGTGATCTTCATATTCTTTTATTATTATTATTCTTTTATGTGCACACTTTGTTTTTTCTCAAGAGAATTTTAGCTCCTTAAAAGAGGGGATTTTAGTCTTTGTATCTCCAGCACCCAAAACAGTGCCTCTAGGACATAATAGGCAAATACCATTCACATTTAGGTGAATTAAGAATCACTAAATTTAGGTACAGTGATAGTGAAAGGTAGAAAAGTTTGAAAAAAAAAAAAAACTTCCTTAGAAATCCCTGTCATTGGTGAAAGATTATGTAGTTATTGTTCTTTAAAAATAGTAGATACTAATTTATTCAAGTGTCTAATAAAGCTGATACATTGATTTATTTGCAAATTGTTGAGGAGAAAAACTTTAAAAATAGTAGATACTAATTTATTCAAGTGTCTAATAAAGCTGATGATACATTGATTTATTTGCAAATTGTTGAGGAGAAAAGAATATGGTTTCAGCTTAAATATGAGAATTCTAGTGCATTGAACTATATTGCAGGTATATAAAAGATGCAAAAGATTGTTTATGTGAATTTTCATAAATTCTTTCTCTCTACATATATATATGTATATATACATATGCACACACACCTATATGTGTATGTATACACTCACATTTATACATATGAGCAAGCATAAAAGCAGTGTTTGCTTTTTGTAGGAAGGAAGAATGAAATGAAAAAATAGCTAAAATTTATATACTATTTACTATGTGTCAGGTACATTGCTGAAGTGTTCCTTGCAATTATTTGATCTTCACAATAACTCTGAGAAATGAGTGCCATTATTGTAATTTGACAGATGAGGAAACTGAGGTGAATAAAAACTAAACAACAGGGTCACACAACTAGTAAATATCTGAGATTGGATTTGAACTCACATTGACCTGATTCTAAGCTTGGTATTTTATCTACTTGCCACCTAACTGCCATAAGAAAGAAAATGATTTGTTAGAAGCTTTTAGCTTACTAGATTCATTTCTGAATCACGTGTTAAACTCAGCTGTTTATATATCAATGAAAGAGAATCATTGGAAATTATATAAAAATCTAGACTGATAATTCAGTATTAATTTATCTTTAAAATTAAACTGAATTGGGACTAGCTCAAGTGAAACACCCACATAATAACATTAAAGAATATTTAAATCATTCTCCATTGATTATAGGTTAGAGTTAGTGGCCATGGAAAACCTAATTTACATTCAAATGACTTGGCAAGACTCTGGTTTCCCCAAGTGTTTTCCCTGTGTCTGACTCACTGAGGTGGAATATTTAACATTCAGGCAACTTGTGGGAGGGGCTCACCCAGCCCTGACCTCTGTGTAGGGAGGAAAAAAGAGCTATTTTCTCTTCCTTATTTGCAAATGAGTTTGTCTCAAAGAGTTGCCTCCTCATTCTGCTTCACTGACATTTGTATCTAAACTAGACAGTGCAGGCTCCATAGAGTTGTTTTTTGCTCATTAGCACTGGTAAACTGGGAGTTGATTTCTTCTTCCAGTCCATCCCTTATCCCCCTCCTCAATATATTTTTAATTTACCAATTTAAACCAGTATTTTATAACACATTCAATTAAGGTGCACTTAGTCACTAGTAAACCTTCCCTATAGGTTCTTGATGTAGGGAACAATGAGTAATTGTGTATGCAGATATTAAATTTAAAGATTTGCATTATTTTTTAGTTACTGTGTCTTACAGTAAAGTGACATTCTAGGAATTGTGACAGTGCCCTGATGGAAGGCTGTGTACTGGGTGTGAAAAGTTATGATAAAGACTATTTCTTTACCCTGGAGACACATTTATGAAGTTTTTCACATCTTGACTTCTGATGTCTTTCAGATTAAAGTGTAATTTTCCATATCTATTTCAATAATTCAAATTATGAGTTCACTTACACCCTAACAAATTCTGTAAATTTTTCGTAGCCCCTAGACTTTACCCAAAGAGGAAGGAAGTCATTAATCATTCCTTCTTCATATCTTTAGCTCTCATAGATGTTAGATTAATTCCCTTATACTTTGTTTCTCAAAGTTTAACCTACTGATACTGTATCATAGAAATTGGTTGAGCCTTTGAAGTTCATTAGCCTAAAATGTATTTGGGTTTGTTCTGTCCATTTCAAAGCAGTGGGATAATGAACAATAAGGAATGAGGATTGTATAAAGGATGATGAAGAGACCCACCTAACTGCAAAAGATCATTTTTCTTGGAAATAGCAATTAGGATGCTCAGAGCAAGGTTGTGACATAAAATGAAAAAACAATCAACAAAAAAGGCCAGTCTGAAAAGTTTTGGCTTGATTTGATTGATAAGCAGTTGGAATTCATTATGGGTCTGTCAGCAGGGAGTAGTGTGACAAGATGAAAGTAGTGTTCCAGGAAGATTAATTTGTCATTTGTATACCATACATGCCAAAGTGGGGGGAAAGATTAGAAGAAAACCAGTTAGGAGACAGTTAAAACTACGTAGAAATGAAATGATTAAATTCTTAACTAGCTCTTAAAGAAGATTTATAGTGGTACATTTGCTTTAGGTTAAATTGTCTCATTTATGCATGGTTCTTGTGTATGCCAGTGGTGAACATAAAAGCACTTTCTGGATTAGACAAATAGAATTTAAAAAAATATAGTAAAGTTTAGTTTTTAGAGAGAGGAAGGCCATGAATATGCAAACATAACACCTATTATATAGAGCTGCTTTATCAAGTACATTTATAAATATAATCTCATTTGATCTTTACAACCACCCTGAGAAGTAATTGCTATTATTATTCCCATTTTATAGTTGAGAGAACTGAGGCAGACTTTACCAGGGTCAAAGGCTGGATTTGAACTCCAGGCCCAGCATTCGATCCAAGAATTTTGCTTCTCTGCTTCTAGGCAATAAAGAAAAAGTATTTGGGGAAGAAGAAAGTTGGGTTACATTTTGTACAAAAGCTAAATTGAACACATGTGTATATTTTAGCTACACTGCCTTCAGTGTAATTGTTCTTCTTTTTTTCATTTGTATTATAGTGAACTTCAGCAACTGCAATGGAAAAAGAAAAGTACAATATGAAAGCAGCGAACCAGGAGATTTTAAGGTGGATGAAGATGGAGTGGTCTATGCAGCAAGGAGTTTTCCACTTGCTACGGAGCATGCTAAGTTCCTGATATATGCCCAGGACAAAGAAACTCAGGAAAAGTGGCAAATGGCAGTGAAACTTAGCCTTAATCCGACAATCACGGACAACCCGGTGAAGGTACTCTTTGCAAATCTTCCTTGATGATTCTATCTTAAAATTTGATTTAAAGAAGTATAACTTAGACGTCTTCCACTTATACTAATGGAGTACTAGTACTTAAATAAATTTCAGACTGTAGTCACTTCAACAAAATTTCATGCCATTATATTTTAGTCTTGCAAGACATTTAGACCAATTTTTAAGCATATAAAAGTTGTATTAGAAATATTTGTTTACATTTTGAGATTTATAGCTATGTTTAAATTACCAGTAGTTGTTTCTTTATTTTTAAATTTCTTGAAAGCATTACAGTATTTATTCAAGCAGTTAAATATAACCACAAAATAAACAATTCTTTGCAAAGTATCATCCATCAACTTTATTAGATGGGAATTGCAGATTTACAGCAGAAGCAGGAAAGCATTCCTGGCAAGGAGTATTGGTTTTGTCTTGTTCCTTAATAATCAAATTGGAGAGTGTGAATTATTTATAATACCAACCAGACTTTTAGGAAAGCTATACTCCCTCTGGTGGAAACTGTTATGAACCAAGAAAAAATAACTTAATTGTAGCCCATCAGAGTAGTAAAACAAATAACTACTTCCCTAAACTGTTACAATAATTTTTACTGAATACTATGTTTCTTCTAGTTTTATGGAGAGCACGTGAGGAAGGAAAGACCCTTTGCCCCAAACATTCTGAATTCCAAGATTTTTAAAGCAGACTGAAAAACTATTTGATATGTGGAGAGAATTTATGTTAGACATTTATGTATGTATTATACTTATTTATACCAGTAGGTTGGAAATAGCTTTTGCTATCACAAATGATAATAATGAGATTTCTTCAGTTGAATCTAATTTTATTAAATATTTGTTGTGACATTGTTTTATTGAAAGAAAAGGAAGCTACCAACTACTGGCTTGAAAAGATACATTTCCGCTGAGTAGGTTTGTGCTAGCCAATTAATGTACATACTTCCACAGAAGCAGCAAGTGATAATGGTTAAAATGTCTGCAGAAACAGAAAGAAAATGTTGGCATCCCTGAGAGATTAATGTCCAGTGTGAAAAGTGGGTCATCTATAGCATCCATCATGGCTGACATAGGTTTAGAATAATTACAGCATTAATTCTGTGGGATTTAATAGGGTCATAAATATTTGAGACATTCCTTCCCAGTATGTATTAAACTTCTCTTGGAACTCAAATTATATTTTAGCACACCAAGATTTAAATTTAATGTACAGTAGCACATTACCTGAACTGTGGTTCCAACTAATGAGGAATATATAAAGGGGAACAATTATATATTACTCAATATTAAGTACTATCTAGTTGGTTTATTGAAACAGAAACTAGTTTACACATTTGTGGCACAGAATAAATTGTTTGTGATTAAGCTTTCCAATCAAATTAAGAGTGTTCTCTGAACTCTTCTTTGATTATTTAATGTTGTTGTCATTTTTGTTTGTTTTACTTTTACTATTTTTATGGGGCTTTAGAGAGAAAAGGATTTCCCTCTTCTTTTTTTACTCCTTGGTAAAATTAGATGCCTCTTTTTTTTGCCTTAGCCATTATGTTTTGTTCTAAAGTTACAGTTATGTAATAATATTGATATATCTGAATAATATCTGAAAATATTATTTGCATGTTACTTAATTTCCATCTTTTTTTTAATTCAAAGGAACCTCAAGAAATTGAAGAAATTTTATTTCCAAGGCAGTCATCAAATCATAATGGCTACCTACAAAGACAAAAGAGAGACTGGGTCATTCCTCCAATCAACTTGCCAGAAAATTCAAGAGGGCCTTTTCCTCAGGAGCTAGTTAGGGTAAGTTAGCTAAATTTTAGATTAATATTAATTTTTTTAAAAGAAGATTTAAACTTCTATTTTATTTATTTATTTTTTTGTTTGGAGTGAGAAGGACACTCAATAGGGCATATAATTTGCTCCCTTGCTGCATTTTTAAAGGATTTATCTGCTGGCTAATTAATCATTTTCCTCTAAAATAGAAATTAAGACATTTTATGAAGCCCCTACTCAAGAATTTCTAGTGGCTCTTTATCCCCTCTATTGATGAATATATACTCTTTCCTTCCTCATAATCTGTCTCCAGTCTAACTTTCCAGACTGTTCTCAAGATCTTACTCCTCCATAGATGCATTCTGTATTCTAGCCATGTTAAACTAGTCAGTCTTCTTTGAGTTTGACTCTCCATGTTATCTTTGCACAGGATACACAATTTCCTCACCTTACTCTCCAGAAGCTGTAAATTTTGACAAATTTCAACTTTGGTTCTGCTTCCTGCAGGAAGTCTTCTTTAACTCCTCTAGTTACTTATACTTTCTCCCTCCTCAAAAATATCTTGTATATATACAGTTTATCCATCTTGTCTTAGTTATTTCTTCCAAAGTCAGATTTCCTACATTAGGATCCCTGCCTTTTCTACTTTGGAAATAGATTGAAGAACAGGCAATTGATATAAATGCAGATGTTGATGTATACGAGTGTATATCAAAGAAAACTTTATATAGCAGTTGAAGTTTAATTTTTACTTATTTTGCATGTTTACAGTGGTGTAAGAAATTGCATATATTTTCATCTTGACTGAAAAAGTACTGATCCATTCAAAGAAAGTACATGGTTTAGAAATGCATAGTATTAGGGCAGCTTGTAGTGGATAGAGTACCAGCCCTGAAGTCAGGAGGCCCTGAGTTCAAATCTGGCCTCAAATTCTTAACATTTCTTGGCTGTGTGACCTTGGGCAAATCACTGAACCTCAATTGCCTCAGGGGGAAAACAGAAATGCATAGTATTATTATTCATTAAAGTATAAACTTTTTTTTTTTTTTGGCTTTTCAAACACTTTATTCCAGCTCCACTCTGATTTTCCAGATTTATTTCACATTATTTTTCCTTATCTACTGTTTTGCTATTCACTATACATAACAATTTTTTTTCTGTCTCTTGCTTTTGAATATTTGCACAGGTTATATAGCCCATGTTTGGAATGTTCTGCCTCCTCACCTCTTCTAATTCCATTCATTCAAGGTCCAATTCAAATGCCTCTCCTTCAAAAGGTTTCCTGCTCTTTCAAATTGTTGTGCATCCTTCAATTATTTTATTATATATTTTGTATTCATTTCTATTTAAGGATGTGCTATTAAATGTTTGATCAGCCTGATATAATTTTAAAATTTAATCTCCATTATGTGTGTGTGTGTATGTATGTGTGATTTCCCCTTAATAAATTGTAATCTTCGTGAAAATAAATGGTTGTTAATTATTAACATATAGTGGACTTCCTACCATCTAGGGGAGGGGAGGGGACTGGGGGGTAAAATTTGTAATGGAAAGCTTTGTAAAGATCAATGCTGGGGAACTACCCTTACATATGTTATACAAATAAAAAGCTTTAATTTAAAAAAAAAAAAGAAAGAAAGAAAATAAATGGTTGTTGCTTGCTTAATGTCTAGCATAGTACTTGTCACTTTGTAGGCCCTTAAAAAATACTTGTTAAGTTAAATTGATTTGAAAATAAACCTTTAACCTTTTCTGTTTATGATTAATTTATTAAAAGCACTGGTTATTGTAAAATTTTGTGATTAATTTTTTAAAAATTTATTATTGGATCACATTAACACCCAAACTCACAAATGAAATAATTTCATGCTGTCAGTTATTATCTAGAGTCACATTTAAAATATTCTTTGACTCCTTATGATTTTCTCACTAGTTAAACCTTAAACCAAGTCAGTGAAGTTTTATCTTAGGTGTTCTGCCATTTCCCTTTGTAAAGCTCTTTCCTATTTCCAAGTGTCCCCTTGTGATTAATCTTAATCTTCCCAGAAGTGCTTGCTTTTTATAACTGGAGTTTATTAAGGTCATTGAGTTTCTTAATTTTGCATAGTGGGTTTTTTTGTTTGTTTGTTTGTTTTGCTTTGTTGTTTTTTTTTTGTTGTTGTTGTTGCCTCCTTTTAGTCCAGAAGGAAAAATCACCTTTCCAATTTCATTCTGCCCATATGCACAACTGCTTTAATATTTCTAAAAGATTTCTAAACCCTTTTCTAAATTCCCTGATTCAGTTTATAAGGGATATTGACCAAACCCTTTATTTTTATTTCCAATATTAATTGAATTCCACCACTTTTTCCACTTGCACAGCTATCACGTTCAGGCTCACCCAGCTTTTACCTATTTTGTTGTAATGACATCCTATTTGATTTCTCCATCTGTAGCGTCTCTCTACTTCGGTATTTCTTAGAAAATAATACCAAAGTAATTTTCCCAAATGCAGATGCAACTGTGTATGTGACTCTCTACTCAATTCCAGTGGTTTCCCCATTATCTTTAGGATAACATTTTAAACTCTTGGGCTTTTAAGACTCTATATAACCAGGCCCTAATATAGCTTTCTAGTATCATTGGCCATTCATTACTCTCCCTCCTGCATTATACATTCAATTCAAACTGATTTTCTTCTAGTTCTTCACAGAGTTCTTCCATCTTCCATGTCTATGTCATTGTACTGACCATTCCATTTGCCTGGAATGTACTTTCTCTTTTAACTTTCTGTTCCTTTAAGATGGATCTCAGGAACTTTCTTCATGGAGCTTTTTCTGATTTTCTCCCTTCCTCCCTCCCTCCCTCTTTTCCTTCTTCTTTCCTTTCCTACCTTATTACCTCCCTCCTTTCCTCCCTTCCTCTCTTCTTCCTTCCCTTTTTTCCTTCCTGCCTCCCTCCTTCCCCTTTCTCCCTTTCCTTCCTTCCTCCTTCCCTCCCCTTCCTTTCTCCTTCCCTCCCCTTCCTTCCCTTCTTTCCTCCCTCTTCCCTCCCCTTCCTTCCTTCCCTTCTTCCCTCCCTCTTCCCTCCCCTTCCTTCCCTTCTTCCCTCCCTCTCCTTCCTTCCCTCCCTCCACTTCCTTTGTTTCCTTCCCTTCCTTTCCTTTCCCTTCCTTTCCCTTCCCTTCCTTCTCTCCCTTCCCTTCCTTCCCTCTTTTTCCTTCCTTCCTTCCTTTCTCTTCCTTCCCTCCCTTCTTCCCCCGTCTCTTTCCTTCTGTCTCCCTCTCTATCTCTTTTTCTGTCTCTCTCTCATGCATACACACACTGCCTCAACTATTAGTTCCCTTCTCCCACACACTATTATTTTTAAATTATTTTTTATGTATTAGTAATTTATTTACCTTCCACGTATGCTTAATATAGCTTTACATGTCTTTTTTTTTGCCTCTCATTAGAAGGTAAAATCCTTGAGTTTTTGTTTGTTTTACATTCTTTGTACTTGTATCCTGGGTACCTAATTACGGTGCCTAGAATATTGTAGGATCTCCATTAGATTGTGAGCTCCTTGTGGTCAGGGATTATCTTCTGCCTGTTTAAAATATGACAGTGCTTAGCATATTGACCACCCACATGGTGGGGTTTTAATGTGTTTATTGACTGACTTAATAAATATTTGTTGAATGATCAGTGATCTGATAAGTGCCAACAACACAGACATGCATAGAAGCTTTACTTCTGACTTAATTAATATCATCGATGCCTTTATGAATGATGGGTGATGCTTGAAGCATTATGGACAGCTTCGTCTAAATCATTTAAAATTGTTAGATGAAGAAATGTATAAATTCCTGAGTTTGAAACATTACATCAAAGAAACCGCAAGGAAAGGAGGTGATACTTTTGAAAAACTAAAGTTGTACTATTATTACATTTCTTCTAGGGTAGAATTTCCCAGAAATTAATACTGACTTAGTCTTCCTTATGAAAATTGGCATCTTCTTTCAAAGCTTAACACCAGGATATAGAGGAGAACAAACATGAAGTATTTCAGTGCAATGGCTTGTTTTCCATAGGTGACTTCTGTGAAGATATAGGGAGAGAGAGACAGAAGAGAGAAAGAAAGAGAAAGAAGGTGAGGAAGAAAGAGAAATAAGAAAGGATATGAGGAATCAAGAGAAAGGCAAAGAAAGGGAATGAAAAAAGGAAAAAATAATTTTATACCTGGAAAAGGACATGAAAGCTCACATAACATGCTTCTGATATTGAGCTCATTTAGTCTGTTTTTGGTTTAATGTGATTGTCTTTTTGATCCCTAGATTAGATCTGATAGAGATAAAAATCTTTCACTGCGATACAGTGTGACTGGACCAGGAGCTGACCAACCTCCAACTGGTATCTTCATAATCAACCCTATCTCTGGTCAGCTGTCAGTGACAAAGCCTTTGGATCGGGAACAAATAGCACGTTTTCATGTAAGATATTCGGTCACTGATAAATGTAAATTGCCTGCTTTACCTCTGTGTTGAATGGTGCATTGTAATTTTCACTGTAGTTTTGTGTGTGTGTGTGTGTGTGTGTGTGTGTGTGTTTGTTTTTTGTTTTTTTTGGCAAAGATTTGATTTTTCACAGTTGCAATACTCAATTGCAATTATATCTATTAAATTTCACATGCGAGGTAGTGTTGTATAGTGAATAGAGTTCTGGACTTGGTGTTGGGAAAACCTAAGTTTTAATACTGCTTCTGACACTATAGTTCTTCTGGTATCTCCCTAGAATTTATTTCAGTATGAGATAGAACAAAGAGTTAGTTTTAGAAGAAAGAGAATCCTAGTTCTCTTTATTTATTACTTGAGTGACCTTCGACTAGTCATTGTACTTCTCTTCAACCTCTTCTAGTTCCAAATTTTTATGACCTTTTCTACTGTTATTAACAAAATGTAATTTGCCTTAACAGAGACTACGAACTCTCCTAGCCCAGTGAAGTCACAAATGTCAGGTGTATTTGTATACTGAATCCAACATTTACTAGGTTTGAATAACAAAATTATGTTTTTTGAACAAAAGAACTTCCTTAGACTTAAAATATTTTTGTGTACTATTAAAATATTTCCTCTTCAAATTGTCATTCCTGCTTACGCTTTTTCCATTACATAAACCATCTTGATACTTAAAAAAAAAACCCATAGAACTCTGTTTAGCATTATTCTTATTAAATTTGCAGTATTCATATGATGAAAAGTTGGTGGGAAATGTAATTTTTTTTCTTTGTCCTATTCATTAGTTTTGTTTGTTTTTTTTTGTTTTTGTTTTTTGTTTTGTTTTGTTTCAAGTTTAGTGAAATTGTTTTCTGATTACTCTTACAGCTGAGGGCCCATGCAGTGGATATAAATGGAAATCAAGTAGAGAATCCCATTGACATTGTCATCAATGTCATTGATATGAATGATAATAGACCTGAATTCTTACACCAGGTTTGGAATGGAACAGTTCCTGAAGGATCAAAACCAGGTATCTGAAGATACTAATTTTCAAGTTAACAAGAAATATAGCTTGATTAAGAAGTGATTTATAAAGTGTTTTAAGGGTCATGGGTGTCTAATTTTATTTTGTTCTATTTCTGATATTTTGGCACAGAAAGAGATCATGGGGATGGGGGTAATATATGTGTTAGAAAATAAATAAAAAAAAAAGATGATTATACTAGCCCACAATGATTTTTCCCTTCTCTGAATTCTGATAGCATCATTCATCATTCCTATAATATGATTCCTCTAGCATAAGCAAGTTACAAGAAACTGTAGAGGTTAATAATAACCTGCTCAAGGTGAGCTTCTACCATTACTTTTAAAATTATACTACACCATAAAGATGTCTAGATAGTATGTTATGCATTTGCTTTCTTCCTTACACAGTTGTTTAGTTAACAAGAGGCTGTTATTAAGTGTACTTTGGGTGACTTCATCAGGTATCACTTTTGAATCTTCTAAAATAATTGATAATGAACTACAAGCTCATCATCACTAATGCATTGATAAACTTGTTTGTATAGTATTTGAATATGATTTTAGATGTATTACGTTTGTAACTTAACAGTCTTTCATTGACAAATTGGATCTTTGTCTGTTCTGCCTTAGCAAGAACCAGATTGATAATGACTTATGTAATGCTTTAAAATTCACAAAATATTTTCTTCATTTTGAAAGAAATTAGAATATTTAAGAATAAATTAAATATTTAATGACCTTGGAGAAAAGCTGACCCACTTTATATTGAGAATCAAGTATGCTTTTGGTTGATTCTTTGTCAAAGTCCAGTTTCTGGTCCTTAGTCTCTCTCTAAATAGAGTAGGCATCTACAGAAAACTTGAAGTAGAGGGGTAATATAAGAAGTGAACTTGATCATTTTTCCTAATATAGATTCATTATTTGAATTGAGAATTTTTGTATTGCTCCTCTATTCGATTAGGGGCAGCCAGTGGATGGAATTCTGCACTTAAAGTCAAAAAGACAT
The DNA here is from genome assembly GCA_023553655.1 of Myrmecobius fasciatus. Taxonomy (NCBI): domain Eukaryota; kingdom Metazoa; phylum Chordata; class Mammalia; order Dasyuromorphia; family Myrmecobiidae; genus Myrmecobius; species Myrmecobius fasciatus. Next base: position 82,536 of record JAJPUD010006048.1, on the reverse strand, counting down.
GGATTCAAATTAAGCCTTTAGATACTTCCTAGCTTTGTAACTCTGGCCAAGATGCTTAACTTTTGTGTGCCCCAGTTTCCTTAACTGTAAAATGGGAACAAAAAACATCACCTGCATCACAGGATTCTAGTGAAGATAAAGTGAGATATTTGCAAAGCACTTAGCATAGTGCATAGCATACAGTAGGTACTTAATAAAGACTTATTCTCTTCTCCATTAATATGTCAAATCAAAGAGTTGACCATGATGGGATTATTTTAAAGTAGGTAAATACATTTAAATTAACTAGTCTCTTGAAATGTGACTTTTAATATAATGCTACTTCCAACTGTTCATGAATGACATGAACTCTTCAATATTTTTTCACCCTCAATAGTAACATGAAAAAAATATGGGTACATGAATTACCTACCCGTACCTTCTGGAATATTTGTATTTACTCATTCTTTCTTTCAATAATTACCCTCTTAGTCTTACCTTAAAAGAGCTGTAACTCGTGACTTTTAAATCAAATTCTATTCTAAGTATTACAGCCTGTGTCATCTTGCTCGGAGCCACTGACAGTGATTCACTTCTTACTAATTAGGATATAGTACACTGGCAAAAAACTTAAAATTTCATAGTTCCACTATTGAAAAAAGAAAAAAAATCCATGACATACTTGGAGGTTAAAGAAAACTGCCATTTTCCTTTTCAAAAGAATTAAATTAATTTTTAAAAATTAACTTAAGATAACCTCCTTTAAAATATTGATGTAAGACAGGGAAAAATCATTCATGATATCTTTACATGTTCATATTTTAGGATATTGTCTTATTTACAGAAAAATTATTTTTTAAATTTGTTGCATTGTTTTATTTGTACAGAGATAGATCTTATACACTTATTATTTGTAGATCTTTTACACTTACTGTTTATATTTTAGATTTTTTAAAACAACTCTGCTGAGCAGTCATTTGCCTCTTAGAATTTGTTTCTTCACTTATAAGATGGGTATAAAACTTATACAACTAATACAACTTAGACAACTAATTATAATACTTATAGTACAAATTCCTTAGGATTCAGTTTCCTCAAATGTAAAATGAAATGGTTGCTCTAAATCAGTGGTCTCAAACTCAATAGATACAGCGGCCACTAAACCCTACATAAAGAACCTTATGGGCGCATATTAACTATATACCAACAGTATTTATGTATTTTGTAAAATTTTTCCCAATTTCATGTTAATCTGGTTTGGAGGACTCCTAAGTTTGACATCTCTGGTTTAATGATCTCTAAAATCTCTTCCATTTCTGTATCTCTGATGAACAGACAATGAATTTGGCTTTTTTTTTTTTTTAAGATTGTCTGAAGAAAGGTAAGACTGTATAGAAATTTTTAAGAATGTTACTATCGTGTAAAGCAATTCCTCAAAGACAAATAAAGTTGTATTTTTTTTAAACTAATACAGCACTTTCCATTATGTCCCTGTTAGAGAGTCTAAAAAGTTTAAGTAATAGTAAAAATCAAGATTTATCAAAGGAAGTAAATTGGTGTCCATAGCTGAAGGCCATATATTTTCTGCAATCCTAGTACTGGAATAAACGATTTCTGTGACATTTGTTTTGCCTTTAGGAACTTATGTGATGACAGTGACTGCAATTGATGCTGATGATCCAAATGCCCTCAATGGAATGCTGAGGTACAGAATTCTGTCCCAGGCTCCAAGCAGCTCTTCACCCAATATGTTTACAATCAACAATGAAACTGGAGATATTATCACAGTGGCAGCTGGACTGGATAGAGAAGTAAGCCCACACAAACTTATTTTATCCTAAAAGTTTCCTTCTTTTCACAGGATCTAAAATGTCATTTTATCTAAATATTTGCCTTTTGATGAAGTCCTTATTTCTCTTCCATTCCAAGATAAAAATATTTAAATGATTAAAACTATGTTAACCTATAGATAAATTTATATTTAAATTGTGTTTCTTATAATATTTTTAGTAATATTTCTGTGCATCACATTTAAACTTGTCTTGTTTAGCTTTTTTGATAGGAGGTACTATGATGAATTAAAGTAAAAATGATACTAAAACTTAAAATAGGAAGAAATTAGGGGCCATTTTTAACATTTTAATGTTTTAGATGAATTTCAAAGTCATTTTTTAATATTTTATAACTTAATGTCAAGTATGAGAGTTTTTTTTACATCTGATTTGTTTCAGAGAAGAATAGCTACAGAATTGGAATTTGTTTCTTGATTTTAATAATAAATTTTGAAAACTACTGTTTCACTAATTCCATTTAGTAGTGTTTTCCTTTTCCATGCCACAATTCATAGATTGTCAGAATTGTTAAAGCAGAGTTATCTTTTCAGCTTTGATAGATGTTTTTGTGTGATCCTATAGCCTTTTTGAAAATTCCAACAATAGCTCTCTGTGTATGTGTGTGTGTGTTTATATATATGTTTATATATATATATATGTCTATATATATATGTTTATATATACATCTTCAATTTGCCAGTCTATTATCCTCATTACCCTGATAATTTTAAGCATACAAAAAAAAAAACAAAACCCAGATTATTTCTGTCTCTGATAGTGTGTTCATACTTGTTTGTTTATTTTCTATATGGAAGAGTCTTTTGCTTTTTCGACTACCCGAATTTTGCCTTTTTTTCAAAGTTCAGTTCTACTTTCAACACTTCCATTCTTTTTATGTTTTGCCTCTTAAGCCCCCAAATTGATCTTGGTTTTTTTTGAACTTTAATGTTTATCTGTATTATTATTTTTTTACTTAAAGAATGGTATAAAGTAGAACACAAACCTAGCTAGTCCCTCTCTTAAAGGTCTTACTCTTATTTTCGAACTTGTATCTCACCTTCCCAAGAATTTTGCAGTCTTGAGATTAGAGTGGGTACTTGTTAAATATTTATCAAAAATGAATTACTAGCATTTAAATGAATAAAATACAAATACTATTACTAAAGCTATTGTGTAATTTAACAAAGTTTATTCAAAAATACTTTAGTATTATAGACTTGAATCATTTTAAAAATAAATTATCAATTTATTAATTTTTCAAAATGTAAGTGAATAAAAGATATGATAGATAAATCAGCTTTTTGTGTGGTATGTATCACACAAAATCTCCTTAAAATAAACAGAATGATTTATAATTGTTAAAAATATCAAGAATTTGGATTTCCTGGATTTTTAAAAAATTGACATAGTGGCATTGATTTGAACTCTGAGATAAAACTTTACTATTTCAGTTAGTTTTGTGTATATGTGACACACATACACATATATATACACATACACAAATGAGTCTTGAAGACATTAATAAAGTAATAGAAATCTATGAGAATTATAGTGTTCACTGCTAACTAAGAGGCACATTTGGTGTAAGATATATTAAATTGTACCTATTAACATAAGACTCTTATTTGAAGAATATTTTTTGAGTTAGAAATTGTTGAAATGCATTTAGATTTTTTAATATGCCTTGTCATTCTGTTACTTTAAATTAGTTATTTCACCTCTTATGAGAAATAGTTTTAATATTGATAAATATAGACAGAATGACACTTTAAAAATCAGATTCTTAATTATTTTCTCTCAAATGTCAGCTAACAGGTTTAACCATTATCTCATAAGTCTTTTCTTCATAGAACTCTGGTTCTGACATGTAGACAGACATAAAATTCTAGCTTCCTTTCATCACTACATGAATGAGAATTTTAATGAAGAGATCCTTTGGAAGCCATGCAATCTAATGATGTCACTGTACAGATGAAGAAACTAAGCCCTAGGGAATATGAATATTGTGCTCAAGGACCCATAGTTAAGACTGAACTGAAATATCCTAAGTACAAGTTCAGTGGTCTTTATACACATCACATTGCCTCATCACCAGTTAGTTCTAAAACTAGCAGCATGTTGGAAAGAAGAAGTAAGGATTAAAGGGAGTCAGATTACGTGGTTTGGGGAATAGAAGGCTGCAGTGAGACTTTTATCAGAGGGTGTTTGGTAACAAGTCATTACCAAAACCACAAAGGAGGTGAGACTGAAAAACTAAAGTTTTGGAGTTTGGCTGGATATGAAAAGAATTTCTTTGAAAGGAATGTTATTTTAAGCAAAGTTATAAATTCTTTCCTCATACTCTGATAATATAACAAAATTCTCAACCACCTTTAGTCACTTATGGTAATCCATATTGAAGACAAGGGGATAGATAAGTTGCTTGACTTCTTAAGACTTTTTTTCCAGGCTAATGAAGATTCTTTGATTTTTTTTTTTTTTTTAAGAAATCTGGTTTTTCTCTCTCTCAAAAGCAATTTCGGCATCATTTCCCCAGAATACATAAACTTAATAGATAGAATTATTAATGATTGAAATATTTTCAGTAGATTTATTTTATACTTAACAGAGAAAAATTTATGTTATAGCTTTCTCTAAACCTGATTTCAACAGGCTAGACATGATGTTAGAGAAGTTTCTCCATGTCCCTAAGAGCTCTGTAGATGCTGTCAGCTAGAACTAAGTTTCTGAACAGCCATATGGCTTTATTTTTACTCTTGGTGATATAAAGATATCAGCCAGGATCTATTTTTGCTATACTTAGAGCTGTGATAGCTTTCAAAATCAATTGCCATCTCCCTAAATTATATAATTCACTTTTAATTGTTAGTCTAGAATACAGTATTCAAGACCAATAGATAGTTCCCTTGAAATAAAGACATCTCTTAAAGAATTTAGAGAAAGAGAAGATTGTCCAACAAATGAGGGTGTTCTAGAAACAACTCTATCTGGTTTTTCAAGTCAACTGGTAAATTTTCAGCGTAAGATTTTACCTTGGAAATTAATTGGTAAATACTACAGATAAAGACTTGATGAGCTGTTTTGTTGATGGTCTAGACTGAAGAAAGTGATGGGGAGAAATGCTAATAATTCCACTTAAACTTAAAAGTATATTGCACATATTTTTCTTTAGAGAGCCAGTTATTAAACATTAGTTAGCACACCCCTGGAACAAACTAGAAAAAAATTTTGGAGTCTATATTCTTTTGTAAAGAAAGTATATTATTTTTGGCCTTTTATAACTTACTAAATTGAATGTCAGAATTTGAAGCAAGCTAAAATTCTAAGTGGTTACTACCACTGATCTTAATTCTCTCTACAAAATATTACTTTTCATTTTTTTTAATCAAAAAAAAAAGAACCTATTACCTTCAAAAATCCTTTATGAAGTAAGGAGCAATGCACTATGTTTCCATCTAGCAAGAAGTTTGGACTTTTTAATTTTTTTTTTTAACACTTTATATATTTTCTTTTTTTTTCTGAGAATTCTCTTCTGTTGCGACAAATAACAGCCAACAAAAGTGACATTTCAAAGTAATAACAAATGCTTATCTTCATGGTTTTCAGCTGGGAGGCTGAACTGAATTCCCTGCAATAATCTTTCACTAACCATGAGAGCACTAAGCTGAAACAGCACTCTGGATTGGAAAAGGAAGCCGTTGAGAAATGTTTTAACCTACGTAAGCATTATAGTGAGATGTTACAGGTTAAGAAAAATGAAAGTGGCTCAGCCAGATGTATTCCTGTCTTACTTACATTAACAAAATGAGTATTTCCTTTCCTTAAAAAAATTTTTTTGAAGTAACACAGACTGACATTTGGGTGGGCAGATGATTTAAGAGTCTTGTCTGAATTTGAATCATTCTCTTCTTTTCTCTGCCCCCCAATGACATCTAAAACCAGTACTGCATTTGGGTCTCTCCTTACGGAGTTATAACTATACCTTAAGAATAGGACTCAATTTGACAAATGCATGAAGAAATAGGGTGCTAAAATTTGCAGTTTGCGTTTATACTGAATGTCAAAGGGAGTTATGTTGTTGCAAATGCTTAGCTATTATGAAAATGATGAAATTTCCTGTAGTTTTCCTCTTGCCAGTTTTGCTCCAGGGAATTTATATATTTCAGCCTTTACTTTTAGGAATAGAGAATTTTAGAACTGGCTAGGGAAATTTATGGATCTTTGAGACCTATCACCTTCTTTTTTACAGAGGCCCAAAGAGGTGAAATATTTCATATGACTTGTAAAAGATTAGGTCCCAGGTTTATCTCACTTATAATCTATTGCATTTTAAGTTACAGCATCTATATTTCTCCATAGGTATGCCAGTGGCCTAACAGATTATGTACAGATCTTTAGGTTTCCCCTGAATATGTTGAGGCTCAGTTCATTTCTATTTTTAAAATTTATTCTTAAGTTCCTAAAATCTGACTACCTTTAAATTATGATTATTTGCATCCCTACCCAAATAACTCTTATTATTTACTCAGTAACTTAAGAATAATTTCTCTGTGGTGGCACAGATAATAAAACAAGAAAGGTAAGTCACTAATTTGATTTTTACTCTTTTGAAGGCTGTGTGACCTCTCTGTAGCTGTGGAAAAGATTGAGAAGAACATTTGGTCCACTGTACATTTATCTAACCACTTTCCATACTTTTCTTTTTCCTCCTTACTTTGTGCCTCTTTGGTTGTCTTCATTAGTGTTATGGACTACATCAGCGATTTGAAACTGGTCGACAGGAAACAAAATTGAAATAAATTGGTTTTGTTGGTTGCTCCTGGTTTTGATAAACCTAAAGTAGAGGGAAATCTCATGAAAGCGAAAGCAAAGTGAAGTTTAGGATTATTTAGTCTTCACACAGGTACATGATGCTTTCCTCCACATATATACTTCCCCTCAAGGGATGGAGGTATATTTATAACAATAGAAACACCACTTGAGGTATTTCAAGTATGGTTAACAAAAATGAATAAGATCATAAACTCTGTAAGACCATATTTTCATTGTATAAATACAATACCTGTTATCATCTTGACGAATTATTTTGTCTAACTTGTGTTGGTATCTTTATATGTTTTTAGAAAGTACAACAGTATACCTTAATAATTCAAGCCACTGACATGGAAGGAAACCCAACATATGGTCTTTCAAATACAGCAACGGCTGTAATTACAGTCACAGATGTCAATGACAACCCTCCGGAGTTCACTGCTATGACTGTAAGTAGTTTGACATTCAAAGAAGTTTTATGTTTGTAGAACCATTACTGAGAAACTTTGCTACATGTTTTCTTATATTTGGAATTTTCTTTTGCTCTGAAAGTAATGATGTTATTCTTCATTACCACATTTTTAAATAATTGTCCAAAAATCAGTTTTTTGATAGATTGCAGGTAGATTAGTTAGATACTCATGTAGCAGTTCAGGAAAGGTAGTCTATCATATTTTGTCCCCTTTAAATGAAGCAAAAAATTTTCAAGCAGAATTGATTCTCTGACATTGATCAGACCCCACAGTTCTTCAGCTTATAATTGAAAATTATTTCTCCACTTTATTAGCAGTGAAATTTGAAGGCCAGGCTGCCTTCCTTACTGGTTAACTCCTCATTATTTAACACTCTGCTGGGCCATTCTCTCTGAATTTAAATAGTTATATAGTCATAACACCATCACTGATTTTTAATGTAAGTTTAAATAAAGTCAATTAAGAAAGTAAATCAACCAATTAAAATGTCAACTTGTCTTTGGAAGTCAAATATAAATTACTGATTTTTATTATCTGCACTATGGTCCCTACCAATAGTGTGGGTTATCAAAAATTGATTGTCCTGCAGAATTTGGGTGATATTTTACATGTTGTGCTTGATTTATCTAGGTCATTAATTTGTGACTAGAATTGTTTCTTTTTGTAGTTCTATGGTGAAGTCCCTGAAAACAGAGTGGATGTTATTGTTGCAAATCTAACTGTGACAGATAAAGACCAACCTCATACACCTGCTTGGAATGCAGTATATAGGATCACTGGGGGAGATCCCACAGGGCGCTTTATAATTCAAACTGATCCAAACAGTAATGATGGCTTAGTAACGGTTGCAAAGGTAAGTACCAGTTTATTAAATTTGTGTATAAAGGCCACATCGTAAAATAATCATTTTTTTTCTTGAATCTTAAGGAATCTGTCGTCTATCTTGAGCCTCAAGGGATGTGTGTATGTGTGTGCACAGACACAAAGTCTTTTAAATGATAGAATCACATCCTAGAGAGAAATAACAATTTTAAGTATTGATCCCAGTGATTCCAAACCTTCATCTGCCATTGTTCAAATCCAGTTCTCTATCTCTTACTCACTGACTGTTCCCTCATTCCCACTGAATCCATTGTCCCCTGAACCCTTTCCCATAACCCTTCCATTCTCACTTCTCCCAGCTCTTCTAATTGCTCTCTGGCATGTCCATTTCAGAGTTTACAAATTAAACCTTTTCCTTTATTATTCCTTTCTCTTTCCATCTTTTTGTTTTCAGTAAAACCTAGCTCTCTTCTATCTATCCATTTCAGGATTGGCTACACTTTCCCTTAAGTCTTCAAATAACAATCTTTGTTTCCAGTTGCTACTTCCAGATTCTCCCTCTGTTACCATTATTCTCCTTTTTTTGAGGTTTATTCAGTCTATATTTATCACCCAATCAAGATTCTTGTCATCAGTTTCTGTAGACCCTGAGACTTTCTCTTTCCTTACTCAATGAATTCAGTGCTTAGCTCACAGTTCTCTCATCTTCAACTCCAGCCCTCATATTATATTTCAGCACACATAACAATATTCTCCCAAATTCCCTAATCTCTTTATTCCCCACTTACTCATTTCCTTGACTGACTTCTCCACTCCACCATAATTACACACGGACATGATCATTTTCTTTATCTTGACATCACCCATGAATGTGCTGCATCCACATTCATGAATTCTGAATTCGTTTACCTAATCATAACATTTTATTCGACCTCTCCCCTGTCTCACAAATCCAGACCTTGTTCTTCTTCCTCACCTATTCTTCAGTTCCAATATTCTTCATGTGTTCCCCAGGCCAACAGCCCAGCTGTGACTACACTCTCTTCCCACAAATCACTGCTTTAATTCCTCATGTGCTCCTGAATGAAGTTGGAAAAATCTTAAAACCATGCTGAGCAGATTGTCTACAAATCCATGTTATGTAATCTTAACTAGTCCTCACTGCAGTAAAGTAGTTTTTCTACCCCTTTCTAATTGACTCACTCTCTGTTACTACAGTAGTTTTTTTAAATCTTTATATTCCACTTTAAACCTCCCACAGTCTTTTCCATTCCCCCCTCAGATAAGAAACTTGCTTTATATTTCACTCAACAAAAGGAGATGATTGGTGAAGATTTCCCTCCTTTCCCCTGCTCTTCATCTCGCATAGTTCATATGCTTTCTGCCACCTCCTCTTCCTTCCCTCCCATTTTTGAATGGAGTAGCCCTTCTTGCTAGGGTAAACCCTTCTTCAGTTACAGATGATCCCAGATGTCTATTTCCTAAAGATTGACGCCCCCTCCCCCTTTATCATCCCTGCTTTTTCACTAATTCCACTTACTCTGCTTACTGTTCGTGTTTCACTACTGCTACAAACATGCCTACATCTCCTATGTCCTTCACTTTCTGCTAGCCATCATCTTATATTTCTCCACTAAATTCTGTGAAAAAAATATGTCAGTAATACATACTTAGACTTCCTATTTTCTCACTTTTTTTTAACTCTCTCTTAGTCTGGCTGCCAGCCTCTGGCAAAACTCCTCCAAAATTTCTTAGGATCTCTTTAATTGCCAAACGTACTGTTGTTTTTCTCTGTCCTTATCCTTCTTGGCTCTCTTGCTAGATATTCATGACACTTCTCTCTCTTGGTTCTCGTTTTATTTATTTAACTATTTCTTATCTATGTTCTTTGCTGGATCTTGGTCCATGTCATATCCATTAACTGTGGTTGTCCTTTAAGGCTCTGTCCCGGGGATCTCTTCTCTTTTTCCTATTTCTTTTTGTGATCTCATCAGCTTCCACAGTTTCATTTATTATCTTTATGCAGATGGCTCTCAAATCTACTTGTTCAGCCCTATAATCTTTGTCCTGACTCCCCCCACCCCCTTTCCCAATTGTCTGCCTCAAACTGCTTCTCCTATAGTCCCATTCAGCTTCTCTGTGGGACATTTTCAACATTTGGCCATTGATATTTCCACAATTGAACACGTTACTTTTCCCCAAACCTTCTTCTCCTCTTAACTCCCCTATGAATGTCTAAGGGGTACCACCATTCCACCAGGTAGAAATATCCATATTTGTTGCTAAATCCTGTTAATTTTACTTTATAACATCTCTTCAAATATTCCTCTTTTTCTTTTCCTTGACACTGCTATCACTCTTGTACAGGCCATCACCACCACACACCTGGATTATTTCAACAACTTTCCGACTGATTTTCCTGTTTCTACTCAGGTGTCGAATGTATCTTCCTTACACATAGTTCTTACCATATTACCCACCATATTTAACAAACTCCCCTTAACCTTATGAATGAAATAATGAAGTCCTCTTTTTGGCCTTTAAAGTTCTTCAGAACTTGGCCCCTTTCTGCCTTTTTTAGCCTTCTTACACCATACTCTCCTGCATGTACTCTGCGAAGTGGTGACATTTGTTTTGTTGTTGTTCCTCACACAAGCCTCTCCATCTTGTAGTTCTTAACATTTTCAAGGACTTTTCCCCCATACCTGAAATGCTCTCCCTCCAAATTCCCTAACTCCTGGCTTCCCTGAAGTCTCAAATAATGTCTCACTTTAATCTTAATAATGTCTTCCTTAATCTTAGTGCTTTCCCTTTGAGATTATTCACAATTTATCCTCTACATATTTTTATGTAGATAACTTTGCTATATGATATCTTTCTCATTAGAGTGTGAGTTCTTGGAATAAAGGGCCTGTTTTTTACTTTTCATTATATTCTAGCATTTAGCATAAATCCTAATATGTTAATATGTACTTGAAATTTACCATGTGCTATTTGATAGACTAACAGTACTGTTGGTGTATATGCTCTTAGAAAACAGTTTTCCCCTATTGATTAATTTTTGTTTTGTTTTGTTTTGTTTTTGGAGGCAATCAGGGTTAAGTAACTTTCAGGGGGTTACATAGCTAAGAAGTATCTGAATACAGATTTGAACTTGGGCCTTTTTTTACTTCTTTTCACTGTACCACTTAACTGCTCTAATTAGTTTTTCTGCAGCTATATTTTTGTGTTTATTCATCTCATCCTACCTGTCTGTGTGGTGAAAAATAAAATTTATGATCAGTTGTTTCCAAAGCTACCATCTTAGCTCCATCATCTTTCTGATACAGACTGCCTTCTTTTAAACAGAACTTTATGCTTTCCTAGATAAAATTGCTTAAACATCATTTTATTTTGTGATTAACTTAAGGGATTTTTGATGCAGATTTTAAGTATATGATTTACTCTTTTGCTGATTTGATAATCTAACCCTCATATAAAATGAGATGGTTATCTATAAATTGATTCAAAATGCAATTAGTACATTGTCAAATTTCATGATTGTAAATAAATGTTAGGCTGTTTTACCATTTTATGAGATAGTATTAGCTATCAAATTATCATATATCATACCTCTTGTTCTGGTTAAACATTTTCAGATTTCATTTTTCATAATAATTTAAAAACTCTTGGGAATGATGACTCAAACCCATTCCAAAATGGGTGGTTGTGTTGGACTTTTGGCATGTGATGAACAAGCCATAGGATGTCATAGTAATTATTTTTATTGAGTGGGGAAATAGACGCATAGCTGTTCTTCCAAAAAAAAAAAAACACAACAATTTGGACATAACATCACAGTTTTAGAATTTTATTTTAAAGTCTTCAAAAATGTAATTCTTAGATTACTTAATTGCCAACCAATTTAGTACTAAAGAGAAGGACAGCTCTTTAACTGATGATAAATGCAAAGATGTATAATTTAAAAGATTTTTAAAGTTCAGTTCCTTCTCTTTTGCCTTCCCATTGAGAGTATCCTCTTCTCTATGCCCTCTTCCCTCCTTCCTTTATGCACTAAGGCCAGATAGTAAATACATTCAAAAGCAAGTATTGTATTATGAAATACCAAAGATATAAATTAAAAGAAAGTAAAATTGTTTCCAATAAAAATCTGAGTTCTCTACTCAGAAGTACAAAAATTCTTAATACTCACAACATGAAATATTAATGATCTTACTTTTTACCTTATTTTATATATTGAGCGAGATAATTAACCATTAGATGTTATCTGTGGGCCATATGATTATGTAGATAGAGATGGGGGCATTTGCCCTTATCTCTAACTCAGGTTGTGTGATAGTTGGCCATTTAGATTCCTTATCTTATCATTTCCTGATTATTTTTAGACTGGAAGTTATCTAGGTTAGGTTATCTAGGCTTATTTCATTATTCCATCTCATTGCTCATTTATACCTTCAAGAGAGGATAGTCAAGGGAAATAAAAAGAGGTAAAACTTGAATCATTTCATTTGACTACTTATTATCAACATGTTTAATAGGCAACTTCACAGATTTGATTGAATGACTAAAATTAGGGTTTAAGATTGTCTGTGGATTTGATTTCTCTCGACTCATTTTCTATCATGACTACAAAAATTAACTGAATATCATTCATACCACCAAATGCTTTTCCTTTTTTTTTATTTTTTTATTTTTTTTTTAAGAGAAGTCATGAGGTTAAAGAATATTAGACTAAGAGTTAGAAAATCTGAATTTGAGCTTAGGCTGTGCCATCAGCTGTAAGACTTTGACCAATATTTGACTTTCCTTTATTTGAAAAATGCACCACTTGTACTCCCTGCCTCACTTAGGTGTGGTGAGGATCAAATGAGCTACATAAAGGAAAAGAAATTGTCATGCCCTATGTTAAGGGCTATTTATAATTGTTATAATGTTGATCCTTACAGGAACCCTGAAAGGTAGGTGCTATTATTATCCCCATGTTATAGTGGAGGAAACTGAGACAGATAGAAGTTAATTGACCTGCCCAGGATTAAAAAGCTAGAAAGTGTATGGAGACTGGATTTGAATTCCTGCTCCAAGCACAGCACTCTATCCCCTGTACCACCTAGATATCTCATATGTAAAGTACTGATACTTTTTTACCTCTAAATAGCTAATATAGATGCATGTTGCTTTTTACGTTTATCATTATTGTGTTAAATAATTATATTTTTAAATTCATATCCAAGGGAGGGCTTAGGATTTATAAATGAGGAAGATGTTGATGATTTTTTTTCCAAATAGAAAACTGCCTGAGCAATTGATTTCTGTGTCTTTCATTGTTTGAGGTATCATAAGTAAATCATGTACAGAAGATAAAATACTTATATTTTCATATTTTATAGATGACTATGACACAGCAATGAATTTCAAAATTAAAATATTTGTCCTCCATGCATATGCTTACTAATGGTGCTTTCCTTTCTCTTTTGCCAGCCAATTGACTTTGAGACAAATAGGATGTTTGTACTTACTGTAGCTGCAGAAAACCAAGTGCCATTAGCCAAGGGCATTCAGCACCCACCACAGTCAACAGCCACTGTGTCTGTTACAGTGATTGATGTAAATGAGAATCCTTATTTCACCCCAAATCCCAAACTCGTGCGCCATGAGGAGGGACTCCGTGCTGGTACCATGTTAACAACATTCACTGCTCAGGATCCAGATCGATACATGCAGCAAAATATTAGGTACAGGGTCTTATTTGGTTTGGGGTTTAATCACTTCATATTTATTTTATCCAGTTTTTTTTATTCCTTATATGTGAAAACTTAGTACATAAAGTTTATTTTAAATGACAGTTTAAATATTAATAAATTTTCAGTAGGAAAGACATCCTATGAATTAGCTCTGTGTTTTCATTTGTGTTGATTCTTTTAGGAGTGAGGGAAAGCAGAGTCAGTGGTTGGAACAAACACAAGTTTTCTGTTAGCCCTAAAGTTCATAACTCCTTTGGACTGTCCATATAAGCAGCTTCTTCTGCCATACAATTACATATTTTTACCTTTACCCCCTTTTCCTTCTTTCTTTTTTTAAATGGCTAAATTTAGTCCTGTCTGTGCTAACTAACATTAAAAAAGAAGTTTGTGGCAGGGTCTTAGGACTGGGGAACAAGAGAACTCAAGAAGCTTTCTCTCAGTGAGAAAGGGGAAAAAAACCCCAAAAAACAAAACACAAAACAAAACTCATTCTGTCAAAATCAGGATGTAAGAAATAATTATTTTTGAAGTGTTTGGGGAAAATGGTTATTGAACTTAGAATGCTTATCACAAAAAGAGGTCCAGCTGCAACAAATTCCTAATTATCTATCCTAATGCAGACATAAGGGTGGTAAAGATAACAGTAGCCTTGATGAATGGGATTAATAGACATTCCCAAAAAAAGTTTGTTGAAACCTCACAAGCCACCATTTTATCTTGTCATTGTAAATTTCTCTAATGGTTGTAAATTTCTTCCCAGGCTTAATCTTCACCAGGCATTACTATCAAGTGGCCTTGGTGACCAATTCATTGTTTCCTTTTCATCTACTCCCCCTATGCTCACGGGAAGGTGATGATAACTCAGTAAATAGTACATAAATATATAGGTTGGGTTCCTGTTCCATGTATTTTATGAAGTTTTTCTGGATTTCTCCTCTCTCTGTTATGTTAACTACCATTTTATTTCCTACCCAGATTGCCTTGTAGTTATTTGTTGCCTTAGAGTATAAGCTCATAAAGAGCAGAGATTATTTCACTTTAGTCTTCCTATCCCTGGCACTCAGCTCAGTGCCTGACATATAGTAAACATTAAATAAGTGTTTATTGTTCTTGACCTGAGCCTAATAATGTGAAGGATTCTAAGATATTTTTTGACCATTGGAGAGGGTGGATGACTTGTGAAGGTAGAATTAAGACTGAAAATTCATACCATGAAACCTCATTGTGACATGATGTTAATGATTATAGAAGGTATGGTGAAAGAGACACTTTAAGACTGTATTTTAGAGAAGAGTTCCATCTTTTGTGATCATTTTCTTCTTCATTGGCCTTCGAGTCAATGATAATTTGCTGGACTTTTTCTAGAATTTTGTCTCTACAACCTGGTAAGAATGAGTAAAAAACATAATAAAATTTGAAATCTCCAATTTATTATAGAGTATCCCCGTGACTACTACATAAGAAGAACTTAATAACACTAATTCTGCTGCTTCTGTGTCATATAAAATAAATTCAGCAAACTGAAGTTACTATCATCTGTCACTCTTTGTCATTCATTACCCGGGAAGATTTTTCTCTATCAAACTTGCCCTCGTATTCATGAGCCATAAAAATATAAATAATGAAGTTAACATTTAGAAGTAAAGTAATATTAGTTCATTTTAAAATGACAATAAAGCAACTAATCTTCATATATGTTCACTTTGCAGATATACGAAATTATCAGATCCTGCCAATTGGCTAAAAATAGATCCTATTAATGGACAAATAACTACAATAGCTGTTTTGGATAGAGAATCACCAAATGTGAAAAACAACATGTACAATGCTACTTTTCTAGCTTCTGACAATGGTAAATATTTTAATATGTCTTCTAAAGTTTCCATTTTTTATATGTATCATAATACCACATTTATCCTGTGTCATCAGAGTATGACGTGATTGAGATTTATGAGTATTTGAGATAAGGGAAAACAGCTTTCCAGGTGATGGAATGTTCTATCTTGCCTAAAACATATTTCAGAATTATATGCCTAAGGAATTACAATATAAGTATGAATACAATCTGACCTCGATTTTTCAGTGTCATAATTATAAACACATATATATGCTTACCACATGCACACACACAGGCACCTAAGTAGTATAATAGATAAAGCACTTGCTCTGGAGTCAGAAGAATCTGAATACAAATTTGCCTCAGATTGAATTCTAGCTGCGTGACTCTGGGCGGTCACTTAACTGCATTTGCCTCAGTTCCTCATCTGTAAAATGAGCTGGATGGTAAACCACTCCAGTGTCTTTGCTATGAAAATCCCAAACAGTTACAGAGTCAGTCATGATTGAAATAGCTCAACATCAGCAGCATATACATGCATATATTTAGCTGCAAATAAAAATATAGATACACACACACACACAGTGTCTATATGTAGGTTTATGTATGTCTCTATATACACACGTATATTTTTATATAGAGAGAGTTATCCTTTCCACATTGTGACTTTGTCCATTGTGGTTTTGATATATTGTAGGTTTATATTAAAAATTAAATGGGAATTTTTGGGGATTTTCTAGAAGCCGCAAACAGCTTGTGAAGACCAGCAGATAATATAGAAATGGTTTATAAACTCAGAAAGGCATAAGATATATGTGTAACATCAACATAGTTAATCTTTTAATACCGTAAACACCTCATAAAAGAAAAAGAAAAAATTCAGTCTTTTTCTGTAGTATGAAGGAAGGACCAAAAAAATTTTACACAGACTTTCTGTATCACAGAGTCACTGCATCCTTAATTCTTGCAGTGTGAAAGATATAACTGTATACATTTATGGGTAGATAGGTAGCACAGCGTATAGAATGCTAGGCTTGGAGTCAGGAAGACCTGAATTCAAATCCAGCCTTCAACATTGTTGTGTGACCCTGGACAAGTCACTTAACTGTGTTTCTAGCCTCCAACACTTTACCAACTGTGACTCTGGGCAAGTTACTTAACCCTTTGCCTCAGTTTCCTCATCTGTAAAATGAGCTGGACAAAATAGACATATTTCCTCACAAACACACAAACATATAACTTGTCTGTCTATCTATAATACTATATTGTAATACAGTTCTGCTCATATATGTAGCATTTATTGACCCTTAATTAAATGTTCTTAGACTGCTATGGTTTTTTTACATTATTGTGTCTGTTTTTTGTTTTTCACTCTCTTCCTTTGCTATCATGAATTTGTGGGCTTGTTACTATCAGTATGTTGTTCTCTCTTCTAACTTTCTACTTCTAAGTTGAGATTGATTTGAAAACCAGATTACCAAGTTGCTTATAATTGCATGTAAAATAAAGGTAAACGGGCTCTGAGTATGAGTTGCCCAAGGATCTGACAAACCACCCCAAAGCATGGTAATAGCACTCATTAAGAAGTACCAAAATACTCTATATGTTAAAGAAATGGTACACTTTAAAAGAACAAATGTTCACTTCAATTCAGGGTATTAATCAACTGAGACTTAGTCCAGTCTTGAAACTGGAGCCTAGCACTCACTTCATCAAATTTATGACCCTTTGGATTGGTCAGAGACCTTTTCTTTTTTTTTTTTTTTTTTTTAAATCTTAACTCTTCCAAAGAAATATATTTGCATTATGGATGAGGAGCATCCATAAAACCAGCAAGGCAGCATTTTTGTTTCTGTGCTAAAAGATCTTAAAGTTGATGCTTTTTGAGTTCATGCTTTTGCATTTTGTAGTTGTTTTTCCCCCATTCTTTGTTCTTAACTGCCTGTTGTTGCTACTATGACAACCTCTAGCAGTGCCAGCTTTCTGTTTTGCTGCTTCTGTTCTGACCAGATGACCAAACATCATTCTTTCAGCCATTTGTTAAGGACCTACTTATTATGTGTAAGGTACTGTCTTAGCTATTGGGTGGGGAGGGAAGGAAAGGAAGTGGAGGAAGAATATAAAAATAAATAAGACATTTCAGACTTCAAGGTATTTTTAAGCTTGTAAGAATATATTAATACCTTTGGGGCTTGTGATTTCTTTGATGTAGGAACTCTTTCCCTCTTTTTTAGTTACTAACCCATCTACAATTTATAGTCCCTATCTTTAGGGCATGAGCTGAGTTATAAGAATTGAGATGTGAGCCTAACACTGTTTCATATAAAGTTGTTAAAAATCAACCAAGCTAACAATATTATTGTTGTTTAGTCATTGCAGTCTTGTCCTACTCTTCAATGACCCCATTTGGGGTTTTCCTGGGAGAGATACTGGGGTAGTTTGCCATTTCCTTCTCCAGCTCATTTGACAGATGAGGAAACTGAGGCAAAGTGGGTTAAATGACTTGCCTAGGGTCACTCAGGTAGTAAGTGTCTGAGGCCAGATTTGAACTCAGAAAGCTCCTATGTCCAGCATTCTGTCTACTGTGCCATTTAGCTACCCAAATAAACAGTGAGAAAACCTTAGGGAGACCCTGGGGCTTCCTTCTTTTGTTTGAGGATATGGACTTTAATGCACATGTTTGATAATATCTTGTGTGGTTGGCAGTCAGCTTTTTTTGGTGTTGGACATCAAGGCAGCTTAAGGCTACAGGTTAAATAGTGTCCAAAATCTGATAATATACTTGTTTTTGAAGAGTTTTAACCATTGTAAAATTGTACTCGGCAGAGCCATTTGAAAACAGGGACAACCACCACCACAACAGTAAACCTCTGGTTTCAAAAATTGTAAAGATTTTAAAAATCTGTTTCTCTTAGACTCTGTCAGGATATACAGTTATAAAAAACAACTCCACCATAACTTTCAGGAAGAACTGTTTCTAAGATCTCTCCTCAGGAATGTGTAATACATTTCAGATCGATTACTTTTTAGAGCAAATCTCCTTGATGATAGATCCAGTGTAACTTATATTTCTTGGCCCTACTGCTCTGTAAATTGGTGTTCAAAAATTTTTTCAGTGACTTCCATTGGAATAATTTCTACTTTGGCCTGTCTAGAGTGAATCCTTTGTGTCAATCAGCAGAGGAACCATCTCATCTACCCCTATTTTATATTGTGCATGTGAAAGAGAAAGCTTTCTGTCCTCTTTGAAATTAAAAACTGTCGAACTTAAGATATATATATATATATATATATATATGTATATATGTATGTAGTAGGGTTATGGGGTATATATTTTGGTTCAGAATTGTATGCCTTAATTTGGCAATTTTGGACATTATTTTATTTTTCTTTTTTTTATGAGTTCATGGTTGTTGTGTGGTTAATTGAAATCTGATGGTCAGACCCAAAGGTTTGTGAATTTTTTTTATGTTTTTAAGGCTATTTTACTCTCACTATTTCTGTGTTTGTATGCCCACACATTACACACACAAGGGAAGGGTATACCCGGACATATGTATATACACACATATATGCACATCTGTATTTAAAATTCCCAGTACTTTCTGTGGATTTGTAGAAATACACACACGCATATTACAAAGTTTGGAAGTTTGATTTTTGAAAATCATGAAACCCCTTATTGTACTATTCCCATCCCAAAAAGTCTACCAGCAACCACAGTATCCACAAATTCGAATTATAAACTCCATGTGTCCTGGAAGTCATGTGTTTCACTGAAAAAAAGGATGCTTCAAGACCTCACTCAGTTTCTAATATTTGTTGAGGTATGTGTGTGTATATGTGTGTATATATACGTGTACACCGATATATACATATACAGAATATCCCAAAGTCTTTCTTTGTGCAGTTTCAAGCTTCTGAAATATAAAAGTGAACTAGGACATTTGGGATACTGTATGTGCATATTATATATGTGTTTGTATATATATTTTTATCATACATAATTGTATTTCTTGTGTATCTTGCCTTTTTTCTGTGCTTAAAAAATTTAAAGCACCTCAACAGTTTGGGGTTCTTTCAAAAAAATTTTAGATGCATTATTCATCTTTCAAGCTCTCAGTTATAACCAACAACACTATATGTGGTACAAGGAATACAGAATTGCTTAAAATTCTTCAACCTAAAAATTAAGAAAAGTATAGCAACTTCTAGAAATAAAAAGGCGATGGCCCCGTAGTGCAGTCTGGGGATCATGATTTAAGAATGCCCAGAGAAGGGTGATGAGGATAGCATGGCAAAATGATTTGAATCCGTGTTCTGTGAGGATCAGCTGGAGAAGAAAAGACTCGGGAGGTAACAGAATAGCTGTGCCTTTCACACACTGGAAGGGCTGCTATGTGAAAGAGGAATTAGTTGTTTTTTGTTATGTTTTTGCCTCCTTAGCCTCAGAGATCAGAACCAGGAGCAATAGATGGAAGTTGCAAAAGGCACATTTAAATTTGATGTCAGTAAAATCTTCCTAAGGGTTGGAGCTTTCCCAAAGTAGAATGGTCTGCCTCTAGCAGAGGTGATGTCCCTCTCCCTGGAGTCCCTAGAGAAGAACCTGAATAATTGCTGGTCAGATGTGTGATAGTGAGGAAACCTTTCGTGTATAATCTGGACAAGATGGCTACTAAGGCACTTTGCAGCTTTTCAGATTGATTCTGTGATAAATGCATTTGCCAGCTGTTCACCTGTTTCTTTCACATTTTATCAGCCCATCCCTGCTTTAGTTGGGCAGGTCCCTAAAACGTACTATCCCCACATGAGAGGTCATTTCCTTTTCTTTCCCTGTCAGCTGTTGCCACACACAGCAGCTTCTGCTGGCATTTGGTTCCGCTCCCTTGTTTCTCAGGGAAATGTATCCTCTCCATGACAGTATTCTCAAATCAGCTCCACCCAACAATAATCTTCTCATTCAGTTGAACTACATATGGCACTTCATCTTTTCAACTTCCTTAGCTGCTTAACAACTCTACTAGCATAGGACAGTCATATATTCTTTCTGAAGGCAGGATGCTAGACCAGCTAACTTTTTATTTTCCAGTATTAAGACATATGATTTTTTTAATTTAATCTTTTCTAAACTAAGTGATACTTTGATTCAGCCATCCTTAAACCCAACTTACATTTCTAGACCCTAATGATCCCTAAAGCTGAAAAAACAACTAACAAAAGCAGTTTCTACCCTCAAGAATATTATGATGTAGGGCAATGGGGAGAAGATGCACCAAGTATAAATACATGGTAGAGAGCTCTAGGAAAACTTAATAAGAGAGGAAATTCCTCCAACTGAGGGAGCACTGGCAAGATTGGGGGAAATTTTTACATTTTGTTTTTTAAAAATGACCTCTCATTGGTTTTTTGCTATTGTATTTTGCTTTGGCAGAGGTCTTTTATTCAACTACTTTTCTGTTCCTCACTATATCTTTATACAGTGATAGAAACTTGCTAGATACTGTATAGGATAGACTAGAATGCAGAGATTTCATGAAACCACAGTGCATTGGTGGTAATAGTGGCCACATTATCATTCCAGAACAGGAGTGAGAGCTCAGGCCTCCTTTGGAATGAGGCAAGCAAAAGATCAAGTTTCCAATAGCATTTAGCCCAGAAACCCTGGCACAGGAGTTTTTGAAAGGTTGCATGGTTAGAAGGACAAGAAATTTGAGGTTTAAGTGCTTCACAGCAGTTGCAAAAATTTAACAGTTTGGTTTTAATCATTATTATTATCATCATTAAATTGTTTTATCTTTATTTCCCCTCCAAGGAATTCCTCCTATGAGTGGAACTGGCACACTGCAAATTTATTTACTTGACATTAATGACAATGCTCCCCAAGTGTTACCTCAGGAGGCAGAGACCTGTGAAACTCCAGACCCCAATTCAATTAACATCACAGCACTTGATTATGACATTGATCCAAATGCTGGACCATTTGCTTTTGATCTTCCTTTGTCTCCAGCAAGTATCAAGAGGAATTGGACCATCACTCGGCTTAATGGTAAAAGCTAGTTAATTGCTTGGATGTATATGTGGATAAGAGGTTTTTAGAACAAAATCTTTATTTCATCCTTAAATCTTCTGTGATTAAAAATATCTTAACCAATGTCAAGTTTAAAATAAGATAATTCTTCAAGACTGCTCTCAAAGATTATGGTATCTTAAAGACTATCTTACAGACTATAGCCATGAAATATAATCTTTATTTGATGTTAACCAAGATGAAAAGTTTTTCAGTAAAGTTTTAGGGATATTGGAGTAGAAGTTTAACTAAATAAGGAAAAGTTAAAAAGTAGAAGTCTGGGAACTAGGTAATGAGTTTTTGCCAAGTTTGGACCTATGAAATAAGATATTGTTTCAAAATACCTTCAACGAAAATATTACTAGTATATTTTTAGGAAACCTAAAATGGAAAGAAAAATAACCCTACTACCTTCAGGGCTGTAATCAATCTTTGTATAAATTTAGTTTTGCTTAACATAGATGAAGGTTTTTCCCCACATATAATGCATTAAATTCAAAGCATTTTTTTTCTTTTTAAAATAGGTGATTTTGCTCAGCTTAATTTAAAAATAAAATTTCTTGAGGCTGGTATCTACGAAGTTCCAATAATAATTACTGATTCAGGAAATCCTCCCAAATCTAACACTTCTGTTCTTCGAGTGAAAGTTTGTCAGTGTGACTCCAATGGAGATTGTACTGATGTTGATCGTATAGTGGGTGCTGGACTTGGAACAGGTGCTATTATTGCAATTCTTCTTTGTATTATCATCTTACTCAGTAAGTATATAACTCTTAATGTGAGTAACTCTTACAATAAAATTAAGGATTTTTAATTTGCAAAAATGATAATAATTTAAAAAGTTATCTTACAAAAGGTTGTTTCATTCAAAGATGTCTGTTCCAGCTTTGCCATCATATCTGAGACAAAGACATTAAGCTTTAAATTTGAAAAAGAACATGACAATTTTCAGGACTTTCCAAAATCTTTGTGTCGGAGTGCTAGGGGCTGTAATTTTTATGTCTCTCCCTCACCCTACCATAATATGTTGAACATTCCTAATTTTTTAGTACTTATAGGTTGACTATTATAGCATGTGTTTTATAATTTAAGAAAATAAGTATATTACTTCCATTTGCTTTCCTTCACGTAAAATCAATAACCAACCTATACCAATTATACAAGGATCAAATGTTTCTGAAGTGCTTCATAAGAGTTCTTTTTTCATGGATACATATGTGGATACATACATGTGTACATACTTACACATATACACAGTGATATTGATAATAGAGCATATTACATAGTTCAGTTAACTCACTTTATAATGAAATTAGATCAAAAGGACATCTTTTTTAGAGCTACTTTCCAATCAGTTTAGTAGAACATAGGAAATTAGCCATTGGAAGGTACTTTTGGCACCACTTCCAAGTATAGAGGTTTTTTAAAAAAAATTAAATTGCCTAGGCTCTATATTTTATTGTAGAGTTGTAGTGGAACTTGGTTTATTGTGTGAACATGTTATGCACCAATCACTTTTTGAAAATGTCAGCTATTTCCTTTATGTTTTCTCCATTTACAAGTGGTCTGGTAATTTTACATTTTGCCCCTTTTTTTTTTCCCCCAAGTAATTACTCATAAGGAGTGAAAGGAGGTGGGGTGTGTATGTCTTACACTTTTGGCTATAATTTGAAACCTCTGTGCTATACTCATAATCCATTCACATTAAATTTACCAACAGAACAATGCCAAATGAAATCATGTATCTGGCTTTAAAAGAAAGATATATATTTTTATGACCAATAGTAAAAATGTGCTAAAATGTAGTCATTAAATTTTTTTCCTTCATGATGTAAAGTGATCTCCTTAGTTTTGTTTTTTTTTTCCTTTATAAGACTTATTCCTAGATGTAAAGTCAAGGAGAGATTTCTTTTCTAACTAAAATGTGAACACACAGGCTTTAGCTTGAAAAGAAAGGCTAAACAAAGGATGGATTGTGACAGTGTGAGATTAATTTAGGGGAGAATTTTAATCAATTATTTTTAGCAAACTTCAGTGGAAACTACGTTAGAGTTGAACATGAACCTCTTTGGAGAATTACAGCTTCTTGACTTGGCATAAAATAATATGAAGTATGAATCATGAAGGTCCTAAAGGTATTCCAATATACGAACCAATTATTTTTAACTAATTTGTAATTTGGATTTGAAAAGAAAAGGCATTATGGTACATAGGAAAGATCTAAGTTTCTCCAGCTTCTCTATTTATCCATGTGACTGTGGGCAACTCACTTATTTCCTTAGCTATAAAATGAGGACTACTTGACTCATAGTTGGCTGTGAAAATTAAATTTTTAAAAAATGTATATGTGTATTACTAAAAAAATCAAACTTTGTCTTAAAATATGATAAAAGTTTTTAAGATTTAGAAATAATAGTCTGATTATATTTTTCCTTCATTTTCCTACTAGTTCTGGTATTAATGTTTGTTGTCTGGATGAAACGACGTGATAAGGAACGTCAAGCCAAACAGCTTCTGATTGACCCAGAAGATGATGTAAGGGACAATATTTTGAAGTATGATGAGGAAGGTGGTGGAGAAGAAGACCAGGTGAGAAGCATATTATAATTTAAAATATAAAGACATCAATATACTTATCACTATGCATCATTAGAGATGTGGGAAATGATTGCAAAATTCTAGAGCATGCTGAAATTTCCTTTATATCAATCTGTGATATAATGTGAATCATGGAATGCCTTTATTTTGGGATGATTATATGTTTCATTTAAATTATTGCCGTGTCAGAGAACCACATTAATGTTCTTATCCATTCATAGGTATTGGCAATTCTCAAATGCACAGGAATTCATACTATATTAAGCTAAGTCCAATTTGAGTAGTTACATTTTAATTATATTTCAATCCTATTTAATTCAATAGACATTTATGAAGAATTTGCTATATGTAAGACCCTGTGTTAAGCATTAGGGATTTAAAGACAATCACAAAGCTTTGTTTGTATTTGCAGGTTTAATATATAGCCAAGCACATAGTAGGCCCTTAGTAAATGCTTATTGACTTGATGAAGTCCCTTCCATTAACTTGAAATTTTCATTTTTCTAGGCTGTACAAAGTCAATCAGGAAACATTTATTTAATACCTCTTGTGTGCCAGCCTGTGCTAAGTGCTAGGGAATATAAAGAAAGCTAAAAGAACTTTTTGAAGAGTTCACTATCTAATAGGGAGTCAACATGGAAGTCACTATGCACAAATAAAATATGTAAAAGATGAATAAGAAATATATAGTGAGTGAAAAGTACTTTGAGAGTAATAAAAAAATTAATCTGGGGAAAGATAAAATGATCATAAAGCTCTACCCGTTTACCTCTTGCTTGGACTATTGCAGTAGCCTTCTAATTGGTCTTTTTGCCTCAATTTCTCCTGTACATTCTCCATATATTTGTGTTGTGGGAACATCAATTTGTCAGGATAAATTAGAGGAAGAAGAAAATCAGAGACAAGAAAAATAATAAGCTATGTCAGTAGCCCAGTTGAGAGATAATAAGTGCTTGAATCAAGAAAAGAAAAAGGCTTTATGAGTATTTAGAAAGAAGGTGATAGATGCAAAAGATATTGTGGAGACTAAGAGGCTTGTGAAAGAGGAAAATCTCAAGGATAATCCTAAAGGAGTAGCAAACTGGGGTGATAAAGAAGTATGACTATCAACATAGGTGAGAAAAGTTGGAGAATGAATAGGTTTGAGAAGAAATTTCAATAAATATTAGTTATGTTGAATTTGAGATAATTTATTAAATGTTGAAAAGGAGATTTCTAGTTAGGCATTTGATAATAAAGAACTAAAGAAGGGTCCCAAAGAATTGGGAAAAAAATCTAATATCCTAATTCTCAAAACAAACAAAGAGAATAGAAACTATATATTCGAGGTGATAAAACTTGACTTGGATTTTTGCAGAAAATTCTACAAAAGTCCTTGAGATAGTTGGTGAATACCTAGAAAAGAAAATGTTCATTAAAAATGATCTAACCTGACTTCATCAAGAAAAAGTGGATTCTAGACTTATTCTATTTTTCTTTTTGACAAGATAACTGAGTTAATAGATCAAAGAGAGTTGCAGTTAATTTTGTCTGATTTTTATCAAAGCTATCACTAACACATCTCATGCTTTTCTTGGGGAGAATGTAATGAAATGTGGACTAACCAGTAATCCAATTAGATTCAGAAATGGTTGATTGGCAGGACGCAGGTAGTACTTAGTGGTGGTTTAAAGTCAGCATGGTAGGAGGCATCTTGTTTTTAGCCCAAGTAGCTATATTTAGTCCTGAGTTTTTAAATATTTTTATCAGTTACTTGGGTAAAGGTATGGATGGTGTGTTTATCAACTGATAGCTAAACCACTAAATGACTAGTCAGGATCCAAGGGTATCTTGGCAGGTCAGAGACTTGGGTTGAATCACAGATAGATAGATGTAAAGTCTTACGCAAAGGAACAAAAAAAGAAGCTTCTCACACATAATCTGTGGTGGGCACAGGGTAGATATGACAACCAAGAAAACTAATAATATCGTGGGGTGGATCATCTGATTTGCTGAATGTTTGGGATCTTCTTTCTTTTGTTTTATTTTTCATTATTGGAAGGAATGTCTCTGGATATGAAGGGGGAATGGAGCATAAAGTGAATATGATATAAAAATGATAGTACTAGCATTTTAAAAGTCATCTGAGTAGGAATTTGTGGAAGATTTGTCTGTTAAAACACATTTTTATCTTACATGTCTTTGTAAATGGGAGAATAGGTTGTATGTCTGTCTGAAAATCAGATTTTCATGAATAGGAAGACTTTCCTTCCCTATTTGAACCATCAGATTGGATATGAGAAATACTGTCACCTTATAGTCTAGAAGATACGATTTTACATCTTGCCTCTGATTTGTATTGGCTTGTGTGGTCATAAACAACATGCTTAACTTCTGAATGGCCTCAGGAAACTCTCTACTGTATCTTCACACTAGCAGTTCCTTATAGCAGTAAAATCATAAATCTGGATTTCAAGCTGTCATAAAAAACAGTTTTAATCTGATGGGGTCTAGCCGACACAGGTATCTTTATTTTGTATACGTATGAAGGATAGATTATATATAATAGTTTCCTTTTGTTTTAAAGAGATGACACCTGATTTTCATATCTTTAGACACTTGTCTACTCTTTTACTTTGCCAGGGCATATAAATTTGCTTGTATCCTAACTTTTATCTTCTCCTTCTGTCAATTAATATTCTTGTGTTTCATGAATCATCTCCAGACAGCATTACTAGAAGGAATTTGGGGTTAAAATTTTTAAATGGGGTTTTATTTCAGAGATATGTTTGAGATCTTTTTTGTTTGTACAAAAAGACTTTCCTTTGCCCTTCTTTCTTGCTGTTCCTGGCCTAAAACTCTTCATGATATAATTAATTTTTCTGTGACTTTCTCTTATAGGGCTTGAATTACTTAGCATTCAGTTCCATTCTGTTCCCTTCTCTCATCTAGGCGTTATTAATCATCCAAACCCAAGTTTCCTTCACTATCCTAATAGTCTTATAGAAGTTATTGATGCCATTTTAAAAATTCAGCTGAAAAAAGGGTACCACCAGGACAAGAGAGTCAAAAGTAAATGAACTTATTGTTATCCTTTGATTTCTTTTTGGGTTTTGTTTGTTTTGTTTTTTAGGCCAGCAGTCCAAGCTAGTGAAATGGTTTCATCTGTCCAGAACTTAAACCACCAGCTTATTTTGTAACTCAAGGTCATTTCATAGTTATAGTTTTCAAAACCTCACTCATTGAGCTATTGCCACATATTTAAAATGAGGTATCACCATTGCCAAGATACACACATAGTCATTTTTGTGCTTTCCAACAAACAATTTTAAGCATCAGTGGGGAAAAAATTTCTACCTGATAAAGTGAAATATTTGACTCTTCTACATATTATAGGATATATTCTATGTTAATCATTGAAGTAGAACAGAGGTAGCTATCTTCTTGTTTAGGTTTCCATTTCTTAGTAAGGTATCTTATCAGATTCAGTCTATGTGCTTGCCTTCATTTTAAATTATATTTGGTAGTTTTTATTTCATTCTGTCAGTTTTTCTTCATTTTATGGATTTGCTTTTTCCTTTTTTGTGCTTGAATGAAACAGGGCATATATTAAGAATACTAATTTCTAACTGAATTTAAACTAATTTCCTTCTCTTTTCCCTAAATGGACTTTATCTTTCTGTCTTTTAGAATTGTTAGAAGAAATAGATGTAAGTATGATGTGTTTTATTACATTACAAAATAAAGGAGTTAATCAGATATTGAATAGGATTTAACTTGCCTTTTTTTCTATGTTCCCTTTAATAAATTAAGTTTTAAAAAAATTATATAAAACATTCTTTATTCTCTTTGGTGCAGTGTGACACTGTTTCTATTGAGCAATTTGATTCTTAGGTTCATTAAGTATTGCTATTTAAGTGGGTTTCATTATTATATTATTTTTGATGTGAACTTTCTCAAATAGTATTCCTACTACAGTGGGATTCCTTTTATAATATTAGTCAATGCTATATTGTAACCTTACTAAAGTAGATTTTTTATGTATATAGGGGATCAGTTTCAGGGTACATGAACACTTACTGATACGGCTTTCCTACAGCAATGCTCAATAAAAATCTTCATCCCTAACACCTCTAATGCCTCTAGGTCATTGCAATTTTTTCCAGCTATACTTCTTTTGTGAGGCATTTGGGATTAAGTAACTTGCCCAGGACCACACAAATGGTAAGTGTTAAGTGTCTGAGGCCAAATTTGAACTCATATCCTCCTTTCTCCAAGACTAGTGCTCCATCTGCTGCACCACCCAGCTGTACTTTTTTAAGTCCTCCAAGGCATAGTCTTTGGCTCCTAGGGTAGAAAATCTTGTTTTTGTTTCTCTTGATCCACTGAAACTTGGAATAACAATGGTTTCTTATCCCAAGAACTTAGTGCCAGGCCCTTGGTTTGGTGCATTCTAAATCTTTGGACTCTCCTCTTCATAGGATCAGAGACAATATTTGATCTTGTTCCCCTGATCTACAAAGGTCGCTTTATTTGAGGATGGGGAGAGACGGAAGTGCTGATATTTGTAGAGATTTCAGATTTGCCTACAGAGACTAAAACTGTTCCTTTTCTAATAGCTTTGTAAGTTATCAGAGAATGAAGACAGGCTCCAACGTAAGTTTGGCTGGCTCTGGGACTAAAACCACAGGTTCTGATGTGGTTTGTCCATCATACTCAAAAGCAATAGCCAACCTGGTAGACTCAAGCTGGGAGGGATGGTGCTGCTTTGAAAGTAGTCAGGAGCAGAATATCCATAAGATGGTCTTTTGGGTAGAAACTTCCATCTCAGTTTGAATCTTGGAAGTTTCCAGAGAAATGCTGTTTTCCCAGGGTATATTATTCCTTAGCAGGTCATATGTCATCTAAGATAGGTAATGCAGTAGATAGAGCACCAGCCCTGAAATCAGGAAGACCTGAGTTCAAAACTGGCTTTAGACACTTAATACTTCCTAGTTGTGTGACCTTGGGCAAGTCACTTAACCCCAATTGCCTCAGCTCCCCCCCAAAAAAAGATAATGTTATCTCCTCTATTGTTAAGTTTCCAAGCCCTCCTTATTCTAAGTAACTCCTTTCTGAGACAAGACTCAGTTTATCCTCTATATCTTATTGCAACTCAGAGAGCTCCCATTTTAAGGTAGGAGTCTATACACAAATATTGTACACACTAGATATATACAATATAAATCGAAGGCAATCACAGGAAACACCTAACCATGAAACAGGGAAGTCCCCAGAATTACCTCTTTCAGGAAATGTGATTCTTGACGGAAGTCAAAATAAGAAGGGAGAGCATCTAAGTCTGAGAGACCATCACTGGAAAGAAACAGAATTGGAGATAGAGTGTCACATATGAGGAATGTCAAGGAAACTAATGTAGTTGGATTATAGAATATGTAAAGGAGGCAAATATAAAAAGACTAGGAAAGTAGGAAAGGGTCAGAATATGAACGATTTAATGTAGGTTTTTACTTTACAGGCACACACCACATTGTATTTCCCACACCAGCATCATTTTGCAATCTCAAAACATCATTAACAAAACATTATAAATAAACCCTATCCCAGCATAGCAATTCAAAACCCTATTATGTCATGCTGCTGACCTCCCAAGTCCCAAGTTTCTGTGGAATGAATTTTCCCTTAAGACATTGTTTCATATAATACCATGTTTTTATAGACCCAATTAACTATTTTAAGTTTATTCAATAGGCAGTGGGGAACTAATAAAAATTTGAAGACTGAGGAGAGCCATTACCAAACCACTGCAGAAGAAAAACTACTTTGGTAGTTGTATAAAAAGGGAGTTAGGTGATTGGGGGTAAATGAAAGAGTATTGCCCTACTAGAAGATTATCCTGGTAGTCTAGATAGTTGGTAAGAAAGGATGCACTAGGAACAGCAGTGGTTATATAGGTGTGAATAATGTGAGAGTGATCACCTGTCCTGTGAAAAGAGATTTATACTTGTTCTGGATGTCCCAAGAAGGCAGAACTAAGGCTGTATAAAGTACAGAATCCTGGGGGAAAGACCTACCTTAAAGGATTAGGGAAGAGAGCTCAGCAAAGAGAGCATAAAAAAGCAATTAAAGAAACAGAAGGAAAACGGTTTCCATAAACCCAAAGGAGAAAAGAATATGTGAATAGGAGGTAATGATCAGCAGAGTTAAAAAGGACACAGAAGACAAAAAGATACTGGACTTGGTGATTAAGGAGGTCACTGCTAACCTTTGAGAAGATATTTCAGTTGAGAATTAGTGTAATGAAAGCTAGGATATACGGAGCTGGTAAAGATAGCATGGTGAAGCATTGGTTATAGACAACAGAAGTTGGGGAAGAATGGGATAGTAGTTTGGTGGAACTAAAAGGTAAAAAAAGGCCCATTTTTCAAGTATTGGGAAAATTTTATATTTGTTAGAACATGGAAGGAATTAATGGAAAGGAAAAATCATGTGATAGTTGACCCAGAATCCATAAGGAGTGGGGATAAAATGAGATATTTTAAACAGGGATGAGTGTTAGTGATGAGAGGAGGAGCAGTTACTTCAATGAATAGAAAGAAAAGAGAATAGTCTAAGTGATGATGTAAAAAAAAAAATTAAGTGAGGCAGAATCACACAGGCAACAGTTCATTAGGCTTAGATTAAGGGCCACGAGTTGGAATCCTGCCTCACATACTTTGAAAATGAAGAAATTGGACTTCATTTCTGTGGTTCCCTTCTAATTGTAAATCCATGATCATGTGACCCCTGAATTTCTTTTCTATATCTTCAGTCCTGTAAGTTTTTAAAAAACAAAGGATGCAGAGGTGGGTTTATTATTTTTCCCTCATCAAAATAGGAAGCTAAGTCACCAGCTTTAAATGTGGGAAGAAGAAAAAATGAGGAGGTAAGAAGTTATAGAATAAGAAGTATTGATACTTTAAATGTATCAAGATTAGGAGTGAAAACAAGTACAGCTAGTTCAAGATGGAATATAATAGAAGATTATGGGTGAATAATTTATAAACCCATTATAATATCTTAGTTACTAAAATAATAATATTGATAGTAATGAAAAAAGTTTCAGCAAATAGTAAACTGGAAAATATTTTGAACTTCATTTTATAAAATACATTACTTTTTCCTTAATCATTTTATTACTTATTACAAAATGAAATTTGACATCAAGTTTACTTGTTAAAATCTACATTGACTAAATTGAGTTTGAGGTTTTTTTTAATGTTCTTATACAAATACCTATTTTTGTGAAATGTGAAAATGTGAACCTAGTGATAGTTGAACATGTCATAATTCAAACTTCAAATCTCAACTATTGAGTCCCCTAAAATAAAACTAGTAGTCCATTCATTAGCTTGTGTTTCATGAGATGATTGGACAAAAGTTGTGACAAATAATATATTTGGTTAAAGGAAGTCATCCTCTCCTGCTTGCCTTTTTCATTTATTTGCCTATGATCAATGATATGAAAAAGTCATCATTAAATAGTAAAAATATGTATTAAGCATTTATTGATTAGATGGCACTGTTCCAGAAATCATGGGGCCAACATATACATATCGCCATTGCAATTGACATTAAGGTAAACTGAAACAAAGTTTTGAGGACATTCACTTTATTGTTTTTTTTTTTAAACATGGTCAAAGATTTATATCTCAGTTTAATATAATTCTCAATATCAGCAAGATTAAGTGATGTAATTTCATGGTATATTATGATCAACCTTTGATTTGCTGGGGAAAATGATTTACAGAAGTAAATTTTAGACATGGAAGAAATGTGTACCCAGCAATTAATCCCATTATATAGTGCCTCCTGTGTACAAATGACCAGGTAGTATTTCTGTTAACTGCATCTGTCCCTCATTGCACTGATCTTTGCCAATTCAATTCAGCAAGTATTTATTAATTATATTTTATTTATAAGGCACTGTGGTAGGAACTAGATGCTAGGATCAAAATGTAACCACTCCTATTCCCCAATATGCTTATATTCTACTAGAAGGATATAAAACAGATATATAGTAATTAATTTTGTCTTTCTATCTAGCATTTATAGCCTGTCTCATAAGACTTCCTCCTAACTTTGCAGATTTCTTTCTCATTGTTCCTTTTTCAATTACTACCTTGTTGTTATAGCCCAAATGACTTACTGTTCCTCATATTGGGAATTCCTAATATTGTGTAGATAGTCATTGTTACAGGTACATTTAATTAGAACTGGAAATTGCATAATAATGTCATTTGTATAAAGCGATGCAGGCCCATGACTTAGTTGGCAACATTAGAGTGATAGCATATTGACATCTTCTCACTACTTACCTCCTAGGATTATTGTGAGGAAAATGCTTGAAAGGATCAATCATATAAACGGATGCATTCTTTGAAATTATAATCATTTATTTTCATGTACTGAGTTGAACAGTATATAAAAGTTCTTTCAGCTCTTTTACTTCTTGGAATTTTCCTTTTCTTTACGGATACTCAACATGGGGAGTAGTTTTCCTTCTCAAATTATTTCCATGTACTTCCCTCTCATTATGTTTGCTTCACAATCTATAATATTAGGGCATTTTAAAAAGTGAAGAATGATCTAAATATTATGCATATTTTAAAAATTTAGGTGATTATCCCCTTGGGAGAAAACTGCTTAGGGTAATATTTTCTTGCTTAGAGAAATTTATGACTATTCTTTGAATCTCTAAAGAGATTTTTTCACTTTTGTAATAATACTTTTCCTAGGTCTCAGATTATCAGGCTTCACATTCCATTCAGGGTGGGTATGTACATAATTTTATGTAATTGTTACTACATTTTTGATGTAGGCCTGCAATTGTATTTTTATTTATAAGCACAGGTGCAAATTCTGCTAAGGTAGCCCAAGAACGTTCTGTTCAAGTAAACCCTGCGTTTTAGTTCTGTGGCAAGAGTAGAAGCATGAAATTATCCTCAAATGGAGTTAGCAGTAAATGTAGGGGCACTCTCACAATTTTTTGCTCAAAAGGCCATAATTTAAGCATTTTCCCAGTGCAGCAAATTAATGCTAACCAGATTTTCTAAGGTAAATTAACAGTACCATTTTATGGATTGGCAAAAGTTATTTAGTTGCTACCCTTCATCTACAGGGCAGCTAGATGATACAGTGAGATCAACTTCTAGAATCAGAAAAACCTGAATTCAAATCCAGCCTCAGATACTTTGTAGCTATAAAAATACCAAATTCAGAGAGTGCCGAGTTATACGTCATTCTACTTAGGAGTTTCCCTCTCTTCCCTCACACTTTATAAACAAGGAATCTTGATAGAATGTGCTATCAATAAGAAAAAGAATTCAGCCACTGTGATCATTTCATTTATACTGTTATAATTATTATATATATATATATTGTTCTTTAGATTCAGCTTATTTTCCTCTGTATCAATCTATATAAAATTTACTGTATTTCTTACTTATTTGCTCATTTGTGTAATTCCTTATGGAATATTACATTTAAGCAATATAGTTTTTTGGGTTTTTTGCTATTTTTTTCATTCCCTAACTCATAGGCACCAGATTTATTTCCAGTTCTTTGATAACACAAAGAGTACTGCTGTGAATATTTTGATTGGTATTGAAGGTTTATTTCTGCCTTTGACTTCCTTAGGGTATCATCATATACTATATGACTGTAGACAGTTGAATCCTTTTTTTTTGTACCATTACAAATTGAATTTCAGAAAGTTAAGAACATGTAGCAGCTTCCCTATGAATGCATTACTATGCTGATCTCACAGTCCCTTCAGTATTAATCATTCTCTTTTTATTCTACCCATTTTGCATAAGGTAAACTTAAATCTAAGAGTTATTTTAATTTATGTTTCTCCATTGAGAGGTAGCATGATATAGGGACTAGGGAGTTGTTCTCAGGAATGGTTCCATCAGCCTGTATGTTTCTATACAGAGCCAGTGCCTATTCCTTTTCTTAGTTTTAGTGATTTGGCACATCGTTTTTATGTGGTCATTTGTAGTTTGTAATTCTTCTTTTGAAAATTTAATCATTTCCTTTAACCATTTTTATCTGTTGGGCAATGGGTCAATCATAGCCTTCGAAAATTTATTGGGCAGTGACTCCTGGTCTCATAATTATGTCAATTCCTTGTATTTTTTTTGTACAAGGCTTTTATTGATGATATTTTATGAAAGGATTTTCTTACCATATAATTTCTTTTCTAATTGTCTTCATCGATTTTATTCATGAAAATGCTTTTAAATTTTATGGAGCCAAAATGATTTATTTTAATTTTTATGATCTCCTTCATCCTTTGGATTGGTGTTTTGTGTGGTCCGGGGTTACCTAAAAACCTGGGTTCCCATAGATCTAGTTCAGTGGTGGAGGAGGAGTGATCTCATAGACTTTTTGGCTTGTGTCCTCATCATAAAAACTATAGGGACAATATATAAAATAAAGTTAGGTATAGCCCGTTTTTAGGGTTTTCAAAATGTAGATAGCAGGAGTTTCTGCCTGCAAAGGCAGTCTCCTACATGGATATTAGGTATGGAAACAACTTTTCATGTCCTGTAGCATAGGAAATTCAAAAAACTCAAAAGCATCAACCTTAGCTTATGGATACACACAAACCTAAAACACTACAATAGCCATTGGTTTTAAAACAGTAATAACATGCTGAGAATGGTAAACACTCTATGGGAATGTAAACAAATACTTCCAATTCATCTTGGACTTTCACTGTCCAAATAATTCTCAATCATATGGAAATTGAAAAGGTCCAGATATCCTGCCATGGATGACATGACTTTGATTCTCCAACTTCTGGGCAGTCTTTTTTTTTTTTCTCCATATGTATGCTAGTTGCTCAGAAATCACTTTTTGAGAGTCCAGTGCTGAGCTCTCAAACTCAGATACCCTGAAATTCTCACTTTCTTGGCAGCTCTCAAGTAAAACAAACAAGATGCATTTATTAAGTACTTATATATGTCAGACACTCTTATAGTCATTGGAAATATAAAGATAACAATGAGATGGTATGAGAAAAAAAGATTATTAATAACCAAAAATTTAAAGAGATTCAGAGCTTTCTCCTTCTTCCAAAGTCCTGATTTTAAAAATTCAGTTTCTTAAAGAACATTATTGATAAAGAGATTGAATTAGCTCTCTTCATATTGTCTTGGTCAGACCTCACCCAAACTTACCAGGGCTTTAATCTAAGATGGTGAAGTCCCTTGTTTTCTACTCTAGCTTGAGTGGAGACAGATCTTTTTGTGAGATAGCCCAAGGCTGGGGATGGTCTGATTTCTCCAAGGGGGCTGACTGGATGCCTTTTTCAGACCCTCACTGAACACCTTTGAAGACTATAAACTGCACAAGAGTATATGAACTCTGAGCCCACCATCATAATACCTTTGGTCTAAGAGAGATAGTCAAATGACCTTTCATTAATTTTTTATTTTATTAATATTCTGGCCTTATTAATAAAATGATTAAATGAATCTTGAACTTTTAATTTTCACAGTTTGGACCCTCAGAAATCTCATTCTGCAGGTTCAGAAAGAACATGTATTTCCCAGACACATAGAAGTACACACAAACTAAATAAAAAGTAATTTGAGTAGTAGGTACTGGTATCTGAGGGATCATATAGCAGGTGAGAGTTGAGCTGAACTTTGAAAGAAGCTAGGAATTTTAAGATTTAAAGATAAGGAATCCATCCTAGGCATGGGGAATATTTTGTGCAAAAGAGATGGTGTGAGGAACTTCAAGAAGGGCAATTAGGCTAGATGGGAAAAGGGCATAAGGGCAATATTAATAATTTTATTATTAATTAATATATTAAATAAGATTAATAATTAATGTTAAAAATTAAAACATTAATAAACTAAAGCTGGAATGGTCATTTAGAACCATCTGTACAGGATTTTAAATGCAAGATAGATAATACTTTGTATTTAACCTCGAGGTAGTGAGGAACCATTGATATTTTTTAAGCAAGGGAGTATCATGATCAGATGTGCTTTAGGAGCAGCTTTAGGCTGAGTGGAAATTGAAAGAAGAGACTTGAAACAGGGAGACCAATTAGGAGACTATGATAATATCAGATTATTGAGAGTTGAGTGCAGCTGAGAGGTGCCAAGGGTCTGAATGTATGGGGCCATGTGAATAGAAATAAGATATTATGGAGATAGGAATGACAAGAATTAATTACAAGGTAACAATCATCTGCAAGGCTGGAAATATCCTTTATCAGGATAACTCATTTCTGATCCTATGATCAGAAGAGGAAGACAGATAGGAACTAGAAATTCAGAAATTCTCTTCTTGAACTATTCTGGACAAGTATAATTCATTTGCTGGGTGCTTCTCCCCCAAGTTTTTTTCTACTGTCTGTTTCTCTCCCCCCCCCAACCCCTCCCCCTCATACTCTCTCTCTCCCTAAATTGCCCTCTGGTCTAGAAGTTCAAAGTAGACTATATGAAGAGGAAAAAGAGTTGAAAGGGTTGTTGACTGTTTCACATACTGGCAGTATATAGTTTATAGGGAAAGGGGCTTTTGCTGTAAGAAATGTTTCAGAAAACCTGGGAATACTTACATGAATTCATGCAAAGTTAAATGAATGAAAGCAGAACATTGTACATAGAAACAACAGTATTCTGACAGTGTACAACTGTGAAAGATTTAGCTACTTTAATCATACCAGTGATCCAAGGCAGTCCCAAAGGGCTCATGATGAAAAATGCTCTCTACTTCCAGAGAGAGAACTGATGAACTCTGAGTAGAGATTGAAGCATATTTTTTTTTCACTTAGGGGTTTCAGTTGTGAGGGAGAGTGTTTTTTTTTGGCTATATAACTAATATAAAAATATGTTTAATGTGATTTCATATGTGTAGTGATATTATTGCTTGTTCTCTCAATAGGTGTGGAGTAGGGGCTGGAGAGAGGGAATTTGAAACTCACTTTTTAAAAAATGCTTAAAATAAAGGGAAAAAAAGAATTATTTTTTTCTGACTCTCATTAGGCCAGATATCAGGAAGCAGCCAGACTCATTCAGCAACAATCAAAATTTCCTGATCCAAGGACTAGGGAAACATATCTAACTCTATGGGAGGTATCCCACTTCTAAGCAAGATCTAGGGATTCTCATCTTACTAAATAGCAATGTAGTTATGGCATAATTGTAAAAGGTTCTTGATCTAGTTCATATCTGATGGGTTTTTAGGTATGAGCTTTTTATATACACATTGCATATATATTTTAAGTTTATTTTGGTATTTGATATAAAATATTTGTCTAAACTTTACCAAACTGCCTTAAAATTTTCCCCATCAATTCTTTTTTTAAAAATCATTTTATCATAAAATAAAGAGCTCAAAAAAGGGAAAAAGACCTATTTACATAAAAATTTTTATAGCAGCTTTTTAAAAATGGAAATTGAGGGGATATCTCTCAATTAGGAAATGGTTGAAAGTTGTAGTATGTGATTGTAATGGAATACTATTATACTATGAGAAATGACAAAGAGGTTGATTTCAGAAAAGACTTAAATGAATTGATGTAATAGTGATGTGAGCAAATGAGGAGACATTATATACAGTAACAGCAATAATGTAAGATGATTATTATGGATAACTTAGTTATGCTCAACAATAAAATGATCTAAGACAATTCCAAAGGAGTCATGATGAAAAAATGCTGTCTCTCTCCAGAGAAAGAATTGATGAAGTCTGAATACAGATAAAGCATACTATTTTCACTTGTTTTATTTTTTTTCTTCTTTGGGTCTGTGTCTTTCACAGCATGATCAATATGGAAATATGTTTTACATGATTAAACATGTAAAATCTATATCAGATTGCTTTCTATCTCACGGGAAGAGGGTGAAAAAGGAAGAGAGGAAATTTAGAACTCAAAAAAAAAACTTCTAATAAATGTTAAAAATTGTTTTTGCATGTAACTGGAGAAACTATTATTTTTAAAATTAAAAAAAAATAAGGGGGTAGTATTACCTGGGAAAGTCACTACTTTGTGCCTCAAGCACTGTCCCTTTTTTGTATTTGTAGCCCCAGAATTTATTCAAGGGTTTGGCATTTTAAGTACTTAATAAGTGTTATTCATTCATGTTTTCTGATGATCAGTAAATACTACCTCATGTTGCATATCAAATTGTATTGCACTATCAAGTTTACAAAATATTTTCTTCACAGACAGATAATAGTTATTTTTAGACTCATTTTTTAGATGAAGAAGCAGAAGCTTAGTGAGGTTGCAAGACTTAACAATAATGTGCCCATAAAAATGGTAATGCCAGGACTTGGCTTTTAGGATTTCTGAATCTAAATTTTTTATTCTTTTTATTAATTTAGACTACTCGTTTTTACTGAAATTTTCATTCAAAAATAATTATTTTAAGGAATTTAAACCAGTGGTAAAGGTTGTAAGGCATTACAGTATATGACATTCACTATCTCCAGAGATTTTTATAAATGAGGCAGGAAACATTGGACAGTTTTGTTATGACAATTGTCCTTGGGAACAAAACTGTGGACTTGATGAACTCTTGAGGGCTCTTTTACCCCTGTAATTTTTTGTATAATTCTTACCCTGCATATTGCAATTTGTATGTTTTCTTGAATAATATGTGTTTAACATCATATGATTTTAAAGCTATGCAAATTAGAGGTTCAAGTAGGTTGACCATCTTTTATGAGATAGAAGCTTGAATATAGGGTGGGGCCTTTTCCAGAGTACAGAGTATGGATGAATGTAGGTTCAAAGAGAGAGAGAGAGAGAGAGTGTGTGTGTGTGTATGTACATATAAATAAATTTCATGTGCATGTATATGTCTTGAGTAATGGTTTTCTGGAAGTAAAATTTTGTATCTCATATTTGGGACCAATATAAGAAAACTATAGCATAAGGAGTGTAAAGAAGACAGTCTGTCCTGGTTTTTAGCTTTCTATAGTGCTTTTTTCTGATTGTCAACTTTTAAAATTGTGCATTGAGCATCAATAATAGAACTGACTGTTATTTAGAAGTCAGTGAAACATTCTTGACACAATCAAATAATTGTTGATAATTATTTTGAGCCCTTTTTTCTCAGTATTTTTCAAATACATGTAAAGATACATTCATTTTTGTAAAGACTGTGTTCCATATTTTTCTCTCCCTCTTCCCCTTCCTTAAGACAGCAAACTATCTGATATAATTTAGATATGTGCAGTCTTTTCAAACATTTTCATATTTGTCATGTTGTGCAAGAGAAATCAAAAGGGGAAAAACTTCAATAAAGAAAAAACAAACAAAGTCAAAACCACTATGTTTTGATCCTCGTTCAGTTTCCATAATTCTGTTTCTGGATGTGGCTAGCATTTTCCATCAGCAAGATTATTGAAATTGAATCACTGCTTTGCTGAGAAGAGCCAAGTCCCTCACAGTTGGTCATCACATAATTTTGCTGTTACTGTGTACAGTGTTCTAGTTCTAGTCACTTCATTCAGCATCAGTTTGTGTAAATCTTTCTGGGCTTTTTTGAAATCTAAATGCTCATCATTTCTTTTGAAACAATAATATATCATTACACTCATATATCATAATTTATCATGTTTTCCCCAATTGATGGACATGCACTCAACTTCTAGCTCCTTGCCACTACAAAAAGAGTTGCTTTAAACATTTTTGTTATTCACAGTTTCATAGCCCTTTGAGCATAGTTCCAAATTGTTCTCCAGAGTGGTTGGATTATTTCACAATTCCAACTACAATTATTAATGTCCCAGTTTTCCCATTAATATTCATCATTATCTTTTCTTGTCATTTTAGCTAATCTAAGATTGATACTTTTGTGCACTTTCTATACAATTCTAGGCACACTGTAGTTAATCTAAGAAACAATGACCCTGTCCTCTGGGTACTTTAAGAGGAAATTTCCCAGTTGTAGGAAAATCTTCATTTATTGTCATACACATTCTACTGTTACATAAAATTTTCTTTATAGGTACACAATAAAATATGTATTGGAAGGAATTGAATCAACTGTGTGCATTAAAACTATCTACACTAAATCCTGTATTGTGTAATGAGAGACATATCTTGTATAATGGACTGTATACTTGACTCAGAAGACTTGTATTCATGTCTTGGCTCTGACTCTTATTAAATATCTGAACAGTGTTTGAGTTTCATTTTTCTCGTTTTTTTGTGTTGGGACGATATTACCAAATTCATTGATCTCAAAAATGTGTGTGTATATGTATGTGAAACAGACAGACAGACAGAAAATGAGAGAGAATTCGACAATGCATCAAGCTTCCTAAAGTAAAACTCTTGATGAAAGGCCAGATTAAAGAGACTGACCTTGTCTAGGAAAGAGATCATCCAAGTATCTGAGATTAGATCAGAGAAGGAGACTAATAATCAAAAAGTCATAGGGTACTGAGATATAGGGGAATCTAGAAAGTATGACCTCATTCTCCCTAGTAGAATATAACATGTGTCATTTTCCCTAGTAGAATACAATCTATGTGTGAGCATTTATTCTAAGAGATAGGAATTTGTGTGCATTCAAGTTGGTACTATAGACAATCATATTTCTTGTTTGTTTTTTTTATCTTAATAATCTTGTGAAAAATTTTAGGCTAGATTGGACACTTGGATTGAACAGAATACAACTGAATTTCTACACATTCTGAAAATGTCCAAAGTTAGGATGAGAATTCTTTGATGTTCTAGACATCATGTTTTGTAATATTACAGTTGTAGTTTG
The DNA here is from genome assembly GCA_023553655.1 of Myrmecobius fasciatus. NCBI lineage: Eukaryota > Metazoa > Chordata > Mammalia > Dasyuromorphia > Myrmecobiidae > Myrmecobius > Myrmecobius fasciatus. The sequence continues at coordinate 41,606 of JAJPUD010006048.1, read as the reverse complement.
AATGCTAAAAATATTTGCTTAAGACAGGAATATTGGTAAAGCTTTATGTTGCTGGCAGTTGATTTACCTGCTTATTACTCATTTGGCTGCTGAGATGGAAATTGAAGAGAATGCTGAGGCACATCCCTATGTTTCTTCTGTTTTCTTCCCAAGTCTTGGCGTAGATTTTACAAGAGACAAAACAGTATTTTTCTAACAAAGTAAAATGTGATTGACTAAGGAGTGGATTTAGGTACTTCCTTATATAAAACTCTTAGCCCATAAAAAATCCAAGATATTTAGCTGTGAGAGGGATAACTGTAAACTGTCACACAGTCAATTTTAGTTTTACACAAAATGAGAATTAGTATATTCTCTCCTGAAAGTATGGCAACAGATGTGAGCCACAGTATATCCTAGTGAAATAGAAATTTTAATAACCATATTGATTCCTGTACAAACAACATTTTATGATTAATTTACCCACAATTTCAAAATAATGTACACAAATTCATAGTGCATTCAGAAGAATTTAAACTTCATTGTATTTTGTACCTATGTTTGCCTTAAAGAAGACTAGCCCTATTGGTTAGTGAGGGGGAAAAACTTGAACAGTCCTTATTAGTAACATTGCCTTGTACTCTACATCTATATTTTCTAGGCAGTTTTAGTCATTTCATAGTGCTTGCTACCTCATATCTCTGCTGTTTCCTAGTGGAAAATTGATGAGCAACATTGTAAAGCAGATGGGGCACAGACCGTGGAAATGAAAAACATAGAAGAAAGAGCTGTGTGAAAGAAATATTTAATCATAACATGGAGAAATCATAGTGGCAGGTTTTCCATTATGCTAAGTTTCAAGTCATTTTATGAGTTGCTGGTATATGTAGGATAAAGATTTCCATTTTCCATTTTGATTTTTTTTTTCATCTGTATTTTTCTTAAAATCTCAGTAGACTTGCCTTTTTGATTTTGTATTTTCAGGACTATGACTTAAGCCAGCTCCAGCAACCTGATACAGTGGAACCTGATGCAATCAAACCTGTTGGGATCAGACGTCTAGATGAGAGGCCTATTCATGCAGAACCTCAGTATCCAGTCAGATCAGCAGCTCCTCATCCTGGGGACATTGGTGATTTCATTAATGAGGTAATATTTCTTTATGCTAAAACTAAGACATCTGGACTACAGAAAGTTAGAACTTTAATCTCAGTTTATTAATTAATTAATTTCTTAAATTTACCTTTTGATAGAAGCAAACAAAACCTTCCTTCACAAAAATCCTCAATTTTTCGGACTTTGAGTTGTTACAGGCTATGATAGTAAGATTAGGAATTATGAAAGCTTAGAGTACAGTCCTAGAAATGACTTGTATCTCTCATTCAAAAAACAAGTTGGATTTGGAGAGACTCACTAATAAATGTGATGATATTTTGGGGAGATATAGCAAGTCATGAAACTATCTACTAAGGTATAGAGGGATGTGATTTGTATTGGTATAGAGGCTACTTATACAGAAAAATATCATGGATCTCTTTTAAGAGGAACAACATTGACTTAGTAATATCAGTCCAATTTAATAGAAATATCTTACACCCACAGAAAATATTGATTAACTCATTCATTTGTATTGATTACAATTTCATTGTAGTATCAGCCCTACTTACTCCAAGAATTCTATGTATCCTAAGTAATAGATTTTTTAAAAATCATCATATTTTCTAAATTCATTTCTTAACACAGATTAATAAGAAAAGTTCATTTTGAGTTTCTTACACATCAATCTTCAAATTTTGAGGCTAGTAGAAATTTGTACTTTCAGAAAGACCAAGGTTCCATCAATTAATAAGAAGAGCAAGTAAATTAGCTGGTATGTAAATACATAAATACTTAAACATTTTAAGCACCTGTGTGAAAGGAGACTAATTTTCTGTTAAATATTACAGATCTGATTTTTCACTGTGTGATTTTTTTTCCCCAGTACTAAGCAAGAGTTATTCTATCATACTTAAGAGGTGTAGTAAAAGTTAAATTTATGTGAAAGCAGTCAACTTTAAATTATCTGTTAAAATTTCAGGGCCAGAAGCAAATCAAAACAATGCTTAAGCTTTATTCCACATCTAGCAAATCAGCAAAGATGACAGAGGAAATAGTCTCTGTTAGAGATATTGTGAAAAGACAGGCTTAATCATTCATTGTTGATGGAGCTATGAATTAGTCCAATCATTCTTGAAAGCAGTCTAGAATTGTACAAAGGAAGTGACTGAAATGTCCATAACTTTTAATTCAGTGATTCTTTTGCTAGTCATATACCCTCAAGAAATCAATAACAAAAACAAAGGCCCTGTACACTAACATATTAATAGCTTTTTTTTTTTGCCAAGTTGGCAGCGAACTAGAAAACAATGCCCATTGACTAAGAAATGACTGTATAAATGTTTTTACATTTATATAATGGAATATTATGCTGTAAAAAAGTGAATATGATGAATATAGAGAAATTTGGAATGACTTAGATGAACTACCAATGAAATGTGAAAAATTTCAAAGCAAGAATTGCTAAAATCAAAGAGTGCTTTGGACATATTTGTTGATCATAGTTTCATTATATTGGAACTTAGAAATAGGCTGCTGATTGTACTTAAACAGCCTTGTCTAAAGTCCTCTCTAAATCCTAGACCACTACCCTTCCTCAAAACCCAAAGAAAATTTAGGCTCAAGAATTGAAGAGCCAGAATTTTTATTCAGTGGAACTAAGTCCATTTTTTTGTGATCTTTAGTAACAAATTAAGCAGCATATGCTTATAAAAGATAGCTATTTCTTGAGGTTTCTCTTTTAAATAGGTGTTTTCCTTTCATACCCAAATCCCAGTCATTATAGTAACAGTTTCCCTATGTAAATTTTAAATTGTATTAAGTTTTTGAGTAAAGGTTTTATAACAAGGAAGGAATCCATAAGTGGTTCTCTATTATCCTTAATTTATTAAAATGATTATTATTCTTGAAAATGGGTATTAAATTTTGCTAACTTTGTAATAAATTTTTTTTGGTTAAATATATGTTTCAAGTAATTAGAGAGTCAAAGGATGGCAGTTATTTCCAATAACATGAGAAATTTGTCAAGTGAATAATATGATCTCACTATCTATTCACCTCTATGAATCCTGCTTAATCTTGATCAAATAATATTTTAGCCGTCTCACTATAATATCTACATACTAACCCACACATATATGTGTTTGTGCTGTTCTCTTACTTATATTTAGTATATTTTTGTCCTTATTTTAGTAGCACAATGCCTGATACATAATAGATGCTTAATAAATACTTTTGGATTTATTATTTTATCTGGCTCATTTCTTCATTGAATTCCAATTTTTCCCCCTTTTGCAAAAGGATGTCAGTGTCTTGTTGATGTACTTCAAGCATCTTAACCTTCTAGTTCCTCAGCCTCCTCAAATCTATGGCTTATATCTTTATTGAACCATAGCTGCAAACAAAGATGTCCATATCTGGATCTCATTATTACATACAAGTTTCCTGCCTCCATTTCCTAAAACTAACATTCTTCATTCTGACTTTCCTGATTTTAATTTTCATGATATAATGTTTTTCCTAGTTCTCCTCCTACCAATTTAATCACTCCTTCTTTGTCCCCTTTACCAGCTTATCATCCATATCCTGCTCCCCCCTAACTTTGGTTATATTTCAAAGAACTACCCTGGGCCCTCTTCTTTCCCTGCAATCACTTACATTGCTCTCCTAATTTCCCATGGGTTTAATTATCAAAACTATGCAAATGATTAAAAAATTTATATTTCCAATCCCAAACTCTTGCTCGTCTTATATTATCAGCTGTCTTTGAGATATTATATTGGTTTTCCTTGAGATATCTCCAACTCAACAGGTCCAAAAGATTATCTTTTTCCTCAAACACATCTCTTTATACAGAACCTACCTATTTCTTCTGAAAGCATCACTGTTCTTTCAATCTCCCTATTTCATAATCTCAGTATTATCTTTGACTCCTCACTTGCTCTTGTCCTGCTTGTGTAATCAGTTGACAAATTGTGACTTTTAAAATCTCTGTAACCCTCTTTTTCTAGTCATATTGCAACAACCTTAGTTCATGCTTTTACTCTCTCTTACTTGGACTTTTTCAGGACTGCCCGGTTAGGTTTCCTGCCTTAAATTTGTGAGCCATTCTAGATAATTATACATTTTCCTATTCCCATGACTTTCTGATCATGTCCCTTTCTCTACTTATTAACTCAGTTGGCCTCTATTTCTTTAGGATCAAATGTAAATTTTGCTATTAGCTTTTAAAGCCCTTCACAAGCCATCCCCAATCTTTTTTTAAAACAACTTTGCTAATATCATTGTATCTTTCCACATGCTGACCTTCCTTCCAGTCCTCACAAATAGCATTCAATTTTTTTCTCCATTCCATTGCTGTGACTGTCTCCCATGTCTAGAATGTTGTTTTTTTTTACTTCTACCATATATAATTTTTCATTTCTTTTAAAAAAACAGTACAAGTAATACCTCCTACATGAAACCTTTCATAATCTTCCCAACTAATAATTCCTTCTTTCCCAAAATACCTTATATTTAACTATTATATATTTTTCATATTTATAGATATGTATTTTTCATATTGATATATATAATATATATGTGTGTACTTATATATTTACTTATTTATTACATATATATATATATATTTTCCCTTTGGATAGAATATAGGTTGAATCCTTGAAAGCAGATTTGTTTTAGTAGTAGTCACTTGAAAAAACTTTTTTAATTAAAGAAGAGAAAAACAAACTTTTTATTAAAAAGTACTATTATGTCCCAGGCAGGAAACAAAATGGCACAATCGATGGAATGCTAGGCCTGGAGTTGGGAAAGTATCTTTCCTAAATTCAAATCTGGCTTCAGACACTTACTACTAACTCCGTAACCCTGGACAAGTGACTTAATCCTCTTTGCCTCAGTTTTCTCATTTGTAAAATGAGCTGGAGAAGGAAAATGTATAAAAATGCAAAAATCCCCATTTTGCATTTGAGGAAACTAAAACAAACAGAGGTTGTCAGTTGCCCAGTGTGAACACAGCTAGCATCTGAGGCTAGATTTGAACTCAGGCTTACCAGAGATTTATACTCTATACCACTTGTTTGGATCTATCTAGGACATTAGTGGCCTTTTCCCATGTCTTTTCAACATGGGTTATTATGAAATAATGTTTCCAGTGGATTAAAGGGGAAAATAATCTAATTAAAATTTTTGAATATAAAAGATAACTTTTTTAATGCATAGGTATGTGGACATAACTTACAGAGATAAATAGTGCAACCCATCCATGTAATCACCCATGCAATCTCAAATTTATTTTCCTCCTCAATATAATTCAGTATATTATGGCTAGTCCTAATTGGAACAATACTATTAGTACTTCAGATACATTGTCCATTAAATTGTCTAACCTTGGAATTTAACTATCTTTTATAGAGTTGTTTTTTGCTCAACAGATTTTTATAATACACACTTATTATTAGGAGGGGACTGTATTTTTAATTTTATTTTAATAGTATTTTATTTTTTCAAATACATGCAAAGATAGCTTAATATTCACCTTTGCAAAAACCTATGTTCCAAATTTTTCTCTTTCCTCAGTGATACCTCAGAGTTGTCTTAATTTGCGTTTCTCTAATCAATGGTGATTTAGAGCATTTTTCATATGACTAGAAATGGCTTTAACTTCTTTGAGGGACTGTGTATTTAACAAATCTTTTTGAAGTCAGAATCTTTCTGAGCTTCCATTAGATACTTCTTGAAAAAGCCTTTCATATTTGTTTTTTTTTCTTGCCTGCACAAATGAATAGATAACTATTAAAATGATTAGTTAGCTGAAAGCATCTATAGAAATGAGTCATTTGAAAATGATGACATATTTATTCACTTATCACCTAAATGATTTAATCTAGCTTGTTGTTGAGTAGTTTTAGTTTTGTCTAACTCTTCATGACCCCATTTGAGGGTTGGGTTTTTTTTTTGTTTTGTTTTGCTTTGTTTTGTTTTTTGGTAAAAAATATGTCTTTGCCATTTTCTTCTCCAGCTCATTTTGCAAATGAGGAAACTGAAGCAAATAGGGTGAAGTGTCCTGGTAGTCACATAGATAGTAAGTATCTGAGGCTGGATTCAAACTTAGTCTTCATGATTTTAGGCCCAGGACTTTATCTGCTTTATTACCTAGCTGCTCTATAATCTAATACTGTTTTGAATAAATGATAATGATTTCATTAGAGTGTTTTTGTAGATATAGGACAAAGTTAAGTTTATAGGAGTATTACATAGTTTGCTTAATTGGATATGTAATCATGAACCTTGAGGTAGTGTAGTGTCTTGTTTGCAACGAAGTAAGAATATAAAGTGAACTAAGTGGTTTTTTTTTTTTTTTTAGTATCATCAATTGGCATTCATTTTACTTTGAAATTTTAAAGAGTAACCTTCAAAATGTAGGAAATTGATGTAAATTAATTTCTTTTTAGTGCAAGAGTTTTTGTGAACCTAAAAAGAGCATATTTTCTAGCCCTTATTTTCAAATCAAAATGAAAGGAAATCATGTATTTCTATTAAAGTACAAATTTTCAACAAATACTTTACAAATCTTTTGCCCATTTATAGTAACCTTGCTTGTATAAAATTTCCCATACTGAACCCTATATTACATTTTCATCTTTTCCTCCTACTAGTAAAACTTGAAGAGTTATATTTGAAAATAGCTGAACTTAACTTCAAAATTATAGGGAAAGCATTGTCATTATAGTTAGCAACTTAGAATTAGCTATGTGCCTTAGATTATAACATTAAAGAACAACTCTGATATAGTACCCAGAAGTCTGGCATCCCAAGTTCAGTTCTCATCCAAACTCTCCCAAGTCAGTAGCTGACTACAAAATCTTGCACAGATGCCTTGGCCATTCTGAGCCTCAGGTGCTTCTATAAAATGAGATTATTGGACTAGGAGGTCTCTACAGACCCTCATAACTCTAAAATGTTGTGATTCCTTTAATAGAAGTAAAGATTTATGATCCTCATAATGGGGGGAAAAGAAGAAGAATTTAGCTCCTCTTATGTTAGTGACCACGGGTAAAATCACATGGTGACATGAAAAGGTTACTTTTGTTTCCAGATATGTTTTAAACCTGAATTCTGTCTAATTTACATCATAGAACAAATGCTAGATAAGATTATATAATTATGTAGAAGGCTGAGTAAAGATTTTGTGCTCAGACCAATAGTTTAGAAGTTACTCATTGAATTGAATAGGGATTTTAGCAATTCATTCAAAGTCACATAATCCTTTCTTAGAGTGAATTATTTCCTTTTTAAATTTGAGCCTATATTGACTCAGATCGAAATTTTTTGGTGCCCTAGAATGCAGTAGTGTTCCAAAATCCTACCATTCCTTTCTTTTTTATCCCAATATTCTCAAAGATTTAATTTTGTCACATTTACAAAAGTACTTTATATTCATTTTTTTTAATTCTTCCTTTAAAATCCCTGGTCTCAGCTCTGTAGGGATCCCTTCAGGTTTAGAGTTCTCATAACTCTTTCAGGCTTACCAGGATTCCCTAATTCATAGAAACTTTCTCCACAAGAGAAAAAAATATCTATTTTCTTGCCTTCCCTCGATTTTTTTCCCCTTCATTCTTCACTAATAGCACACTAGCCTGTAATATGTTTGTAATAGGAACTTAGGCAGTAACAGATAAAAAGTTGACAGATTTGTAGGTTGCAAAAATTGCTCATTATGACTATAAGTTAGAACTATAACTGTAGTTATAATTACTGCATAGCATAGTTCTCAGCTTATGCTCATTAGCTCCTTCTTGCCCAGCTTCTTTTCTCTTAACCAAAGCCTCAATATTAACTTTTTCCCTCCCATTTGGCTCATCAAAGCTGTCATCCTCCATTATTTATTTTCCCATCCTCCTAGTTATAAATACTGAAGTAATAAGTACTTACAATCTGAGGCGGTAGTCCTTTCCACCATCAATCCTCCCTCTTCCTACCCACCTCAATTTCCTCACCTTGACTTACTTTCCATAGTCTATAAAAAGTTCCTTCTTCCACTCATCCCCCATACTCTTAGTGAAAACGGACATTTTTGAAACTAGTTTCATAGTTTTTCCCTCCCAAGTTTTAGGAATTTGTTTCCCTTAGCCCTGATTTAGAAGTTTCTTCTTCTGGTCCCTGAGCTTTTCTCTGTGTATGTGTCTCTTCTCAGCCATTTCTTTCTTTCCTTTTCTTTTACCCATCTATCTTTTCTGACTTCCTATAAAGTGGTTTCTTCACTCTTAAGATTGATTCATTTCAGGGCAGCTGGGTGTACAGTGGATAGAGCACCAGCCCTTAAACCAGGAGGACCTGAGTTCAAATCTGGCCTCAGACACTTAACACTTTCTAGTTATAGTTATGTGACTCTGGGCAAGTCACTTAACCTCATTGGCCACCCCATTCCCATACATATATACATGTGGACATCAATATGCACACACATGCATACATATGTCTTTCCATAATTTAAATGACCTATCATTTTCATTTTCTTGAGATTAGTATTTGAGAATTCAAAACTGTCCAGCAGGAGAATACTAACATTAATAAGAAAGGCATTATAGTGTAGTGAATACAGAGATTACCTTGGAGTTAGTGAGACTCCGAATAAGTACAAGTTGTATCTCTGTTACATACTGACTGGCCAGGTCATTTAAATTTTCAGAGACTTAAGACAACTAAGATTATTAAGTTGCAGAGCAGGTTCTCATCTAATTTGGTAGAGGGAGTTCTTCATCATACATAAATGAAATGAAAGCTCCCATAAAAATAATATTTCAGAGGTCTACTTTTGGAGGAGGAAATGGTATAGGGCTATTTTGTAAGATCCCAACTACATTCCAGCCTTCTATTCTTCCTGTTTAATTTGGGTTCGTTTTACAAATAGAGTTCCAAATGTATATGTGAAGAAATAACTCAGCGGTTATAAATTTTCTCTGTAACCTAGGCAATACATACTCTCCATTCACCTCTTTTTTCCTGTGTGCTCTCTGAGGAAGGTTTCTTTTGAGTGGCCCTAGAATTTATGGAAAAGGTCTGTAGTATAGCATCAGCCAAATATAGGAAAATACTTTTAGGTTAAGTCCATGTTTCCCTATTTCATTTTTCATTTGATAGTGTGATCAAAAAATCAGTGATCAAAGTTGTTTTGATAACAGGAGACTGTTCGAGATAGATGAGAGCACATCTATCATAGATTCTTACAGGAACTTAACATAACAAATGGGAAATATCTTGATGGAAAAGAAAGACTAAGGTTATATTTTGCTCTCATGAGATTAAAGAGTTTTTTGCAATCATCAAAAAAATAAATAAATAAATAAACCCAGAAGTGTTTGGTGTCCTCTGTATCTTTTAGTCATATGAGTTACTATGAAAAATATGACCTGCTATGAAAAATAATTTATGAAAGCCTTCTTATTTCCATCTGATTTCCTTCAAAGATATCCTCACTGCATGTACTGAATAGACCATTCTCATAAAAATTACATAGAGGTGAGAAAAAAAGCATTTTTGTCATTCTGTACCTAAATCTTTTCAGGTGGCTTTTGGAGAGCAACCATCCTTTACAATCTTACAAGTTTTTTTTTTTTTTTTTAAATTTACTCCCTCTCAGAATTACCTTGAAAAATGATCCCTCAATACTTTTAAAATTGTTTCTCTTCCTGCAGAGATTTCTTCTTTATACATTTATTCACGTTCAGAACTTTTTCCTGTCTTCATTTTCATTTCTTTTTATAGCAGCATGTCAGGTGTTGAAGTATTAGAATCCATATGTGATAGTTTCCTTGCCATTAAGTGATAAGAATAGTCTGGTATAGAAATGATAGCAGATCAATTTCATTTCACATCTGTTTGTTGTCCTATTCTAAGTTTCCTATAGAACCACCCTGGGGATAATATAGTTTATATGATTCCCACATCAAGTTATATGCCAGATTAAAAAAAAAAGCAAAAAAACAAAAACAACTATTCACTTCAGTTTGCTCTCATCTGAGGTAGTATGGCTTTTAATCCCTCATCATCTTTCTGTGTAAATTTATGCAAGTTACCTTATTCAGCATATAATTTGTTTGGCTGTCATGCTTTACTTTTTTTATTGGTCTGAGCAGTTTATAGCTAGTTAGGTGTCCTAGTATCAAAGTCTTGTGGTGAAGAAGATTTAGGTCCAAATATGGCCTCAGCATTTGCTAGATATTTGACTATGGGGAAATAACTTGACCTGTCAGCTTCAGTTTCCTTATCTATAAAATAGGGATAATACCACCACCTTGCTTTCAGGGTTGCAATATAATAATATATGTAAAGTGCTTTGGAAAGTTTAAAGTGCTAAATAAATGCTGGGGTTTTTTTAAGTGCTGGCTATTTATGGACACTCAGGGACTCTTGATGTCGATTGTTTGTACATTGTTTACACTTAAAAATTGGTGATCACCCAGAGAGAGGGATATGAGATGTGGACCATAACATAACATTTTCATGATCTCTATTGATGTTTGCTTGCATTGGGTTTCCTTGCTCAGATATTTTTTGTTCGTGTAGATACGATTGTTCTTACACAGCAAGATAAGTATGGAAATATGTATACATATAATCGACTTGTCAAGTATTTTAATATAACTAACATGTAGTGGACTTCCTGCCATCTAAGGGAGGGGAGGGGATTAGGGGGAAAATTTGTAATGGAAAGCTCTGTAAGGATCAATGTTGAGGAACGAACTACCCATACATATGTTATACAAATAAAAAGCTTTAACAACAACAACAAAAATTGGTGATCAATCACATAATCATTAAGGAAGTGACCTTCTAGTTAGCATAACTTCTCCAAACTAATAATCCAAAAAGAAAGTAATATTTGAAATAATTTAGAATAATTAAAACTGAATCAAAAAGATAAGAAGGAAACATGATGCAACATAAAACCTAGTAGAATAATGGAAAACTAAAATATGGAAAGCTCTCACTAATCTACCTTACTCCTAGCACATCTAGTTCCCCAGTCATAGACATAATGTGTTCCTTTCTTTCACCCTGCTGTGACTGAGCCTATAGGACTCATACTTCATAAAGAGGTAGAAAACATTAATTTTTGTCTTGACACACAAAAGAAAAGAAGTAGAATGGGGAGGGCAGGAGAAATTGAGCAGTGCAGAACCAACTAGAGGAAGGAGGCACTTCTATTCTCAAGGAAAGAGGGATGGAAACTTGTTCTGGTCAATATATTGTTGGAATTTACAAAAGTAGCAGTTTCAGCATATCTCAGTTTAAGGAGACCATGTATTTTTGTAATCTAATCATATTCAGTTGTGTCCAGTTCTTTGCAACTCCTTTTTTAGGGTGAGGATCATTTTTTGGCAAAGATACGGAAGTGGTTTGCCATCTCCAGCTTATTTTACAGATAAGGAAACTGAGGCACATAGGTTCTATGACTTACCCAGAGCTACCACACAGCTAGTGTCTGAATCTAGATTGGAACTCAGTTCTTCCTGCCTCCAAATTAACCCTCTATCCACTTTGCCACTTTGCTGTCCCAACTCAAAGAGGCTATGTCCTGAGGTAATCTGAAGGAGAAAAATTCCCCTCATCACAGTACAAAGATATATGGCTAAACAAGGCAACAGGATAAGAGAACTGAGCTATTGGGAAGAAAAGATGCTGGATATAAGCTTCATTCCCAAGTAGATAAACCAAGAGTGAAACAGATGAGTAAGAGTTCCTCCCATATGGTCAAAATTTTATAAGAAAGCATTATACTATACTCTGAAGGAAAGTAAACAAAAAGATCCCCAAATGAAAGGGGAATTCTGTAGATATCCATGAAATCATAGAACAAAAAAACACAGAACCCCAGAATAAAAAAAAAATACTCCTCTAAGAGAAGATATTAGAGTAGCTATCAGGTAAAAAGACCAATAACAAAGAAATGAAAATGTCAGTGAACACTTCAGAAAACATAATGATATGCAATCTCTCCAAAGTAACAAAGGCTCTGAAAAAGAGATGTCAATTTGGAACTCAGAAAATCAGAAATGGGGGGAAAATAATCAGAGAAGCAACAGATCACTTTGAAAGTACATATGAATAATCTACAAGCCAAAGCTGCTGATTTTGAAGGTCAGGCATACAGAATTAATTTAAGTCATTAGTCTCCCAGGAAAATGGACAAATATTAAAATTTAAATAGTTTAGTACAAGAATAGGGATTAAGACCTGGGATGGGAAAAGGAGAGAGACTTCTTTCAATGCTGGCCCAATATGTTCTTTGCAACTCTTTAGTCTGAATGAGGTACCTAGATTTGTGAGAAGTTTAGTAACTCAAGTTATAAAATATGTTATGTGTCAAAGACAGGTCTTGAATACATGTCTGTCTAGTTCCAAAACCAGTTCTTTAGCTATTGGGACATATGTTTCCCTCACTGCAAGATAAAATATGGCTTAGAACTCTTGACTACAGCAGATAAAGTACTAACTAATCAAGTCCATGCATTGCTGCTAGATTCAAATTTAAAACTCCATAGTAACTTTTGGTTAATTATAGAGTTTATCATTTACTTTCTTTTTTTGATCTGATTTTCTGGTGCAGCAATAGAATTGTATAAATATGTTTATACATATAGGATTTAACATGTATTTTAACATGTTTAACATATATTGGATTGCTTGCCACCTAGGGGAGGTGGTGGGGGGAAGGAGGAGAAAATCTGAAACACAAGGCTATGCAAGAGTCAATGATATCGAATTATCTGTGCATATGTTTTGAAAATAAAAAGTTTTATTAAAATTATAGAGTTTAAATGAATTATAATAAACTCTGCAATCTTGGGGAAGAGCTTGGGTTAGTAGAATAAAAGTAATAGGTGAAAATGGCAATTGAAAAGGGTACAAATAAAGAATATTGCCATTGAAAGAAAGAAGGGGCTGATAATGGGCTTTGTCTGTGGCAGGGAATAGAGATCTCCTCTTGATTAATGGACATCTTCTCTTGATTAATGTTTGTGCTTTCCAGGACTGCATCAAATACCCCAAAAGAAGGGATGTATGGATCCCCAGGGGTTGCCAGTTTCCAGAGCAGTAGGATGAATACAAGTCTCAAAGTAGGATATTTTGGTCGTAGTAGGAGAAGTTGAATGATCACAGTAAGGGCAGTAGGTCTGAACCTCGGGAGTCAGGACAAAGAGTGGACCCCTTCCCCTCCATGTACACACACTCTGCCTCTTTCATGAATTAACATTCCTAAGAATAAAGCACAAAGTAAAACAAGCATTCAGATAACAATAAAGGACTGTGAATGCACTAGCATAGAATAATAGAGTAATAGAGAAAACTCAAATATGTTACTTCCAACAGAGAACAAAAATATTACACATTTGGAATAGGCTAAAAAAGAAATAGAAATAAGAAGAGATTCAAAATAAAGGAATGCTTCTTAGAAAAGGGAATTATAAAAGTATTACATAAGTTATGAGATTAGACAATGAAGGAATGATTTTGAACCACACATTTCTCTGATAAAGAAAGGAAAGGGTCAAAAAGAATAGGAGTCAGTTCATAGATATAGGTAAACAGGAATGGAGAACAACAGACTGTGAGAAAGGATTAGTGTCAAAATAGCTACAAAGTGCTAACTTAAAAGAGATAAAAATCATTACAAAAGAAACAAATGGCAGAAAATGTAATCCTAACAAGCATAACCTTAAATGTAAATAGATCAGTAGTCTAATATGAGAGAAAATATCAGTAGTTAAGAAAAAAAAAGTCTGCTATAAATGAGAAATACAACTTTTTAAAAGACATGTAAGAATAAAAATGAGACCTTGAAAAGAAGAAATTTTCAGTTATGGTGATACTATCAAACAAAATATAGTGCAGGAAACTGTATTATTATTGAAAGTACTGTAGGCATAACATAGTATTAAATTCTAAAATATAAACTACTTGGAGAAGATACAACATTTGTCATAAACTACTGGAAAAACTGGAAACATTTTGATCATAAATAAGTATAAGAAGAAAAAGAAAAGAGGGAAAAAGATGTTAAGTTTCAAATAAAGATTAGTCCCTTTAAAATGGCAATTATGCTTATATGAAAAACTTTTAAGAATAAAAAAAAATCACAAAAGATTAAATAGAAAATATTTTATGCCCTGAAATTTAAAAGCTTTTATATAAACAAAATCAGTGCAAGTCGAGTAAAAAGGTAACAAGTAAAAATCAATTCATGAGATATTTCCAAGTTATATGGCTAATTAACACAAATATACAACCAAGTGCCATTTATCAGTAGTTAAATGATTACAAGATATGGATAGTCTCTTTAAAAAATGTTTTGCAAACCATTAACAATCATAGAAAATGAGCTGCAAGTCACTAGTAACATAGTAATGACAAGAGAACAAAATCAAAAGTACAAACATGCAAATTGAAACTAACCTTAAAGTAGCTAAGATTAAAAAAAAACCCTAAATGTTCAGTATTTAAAGAATGCATAAAGACAGAAATATTATTACACTTAAATGTAGGTATAAATTGAACCCTTCTGTCAAAGAATTAGGAATTATTTGGGGTAAAAAAAATGACTGAATAATTTATACTCTGACCCAAAGATCCTACTTACTACTAATCATATACCTCAAGTAAGACATTGAAAGATCCCATATAGCCAAAGTATTCATAGGAGTACTTCTCTTCCTCAGATAGCTAAAAGCAAAATAGATGTTCATGAATTAGGGAATGACAAAAATAAATGGTATTATATAAATGTAATTTAATATTGCACCATAGTGCTTGCATCAGCAGTACATATACTAACATTGTACCATAATAAATGTCAAATATAAAGAATTAAGAAAAATATAGAAAGATTTATAGGAAATTATATAGAACAAATTAAAATGAAAAAAAAATAGACCCAATGGCTACAATAATGTGAATGAAGAGAGAGTAATCAAATGAAGATGATCATTGGGTAATTATCATGACCAATCTTGACCCAAGAGAAGAAAACAGAAAACGCTTCTTTTTCTTTTTATTGTAAAAGAGAGAGACAATGTGTAATGGAACAATTGCAGTCAGGCATAATTAATATGTTGGTTTTTCATAGCCATCTTTTTCTTTGCTATCAATAAGACCTCATTCTTTGATATGTCTGTGTGTATTAGGAGTATGATTATAGGTAAATATCTGGAAAGGACTAATATATAAATTAAATATATACTAACAAAATTAAAAGGCATTGATAAACTTTTTTAAAAAGTGATTAGTACTTTTTTTCAGTCAAGACCTTTTCAAAAGTTCTACCAGATTTGAGCCAATTGGAATCTTTATTCTTTGTTCTAACTTGATGCTGGTTTTTATATTTATTCTCAAGTGTTAAGGTTCATTCAAATCACTAAATATGAGGAGTTGTGAAGGGTTTAAAGTGGTAGCTCTAGAGCAAAACTAATTGGAAGAAGCATTTTTGGAGGAGAGAGCTGGGAAATGTTTCTCATAATGAAATGTCATGGAGTCAAGAATTAGCAAATCGTATGCTTTGATTGAAGCAAAGAGTATCAAGAGGCAAAAAAAAATACTAGCTATATAGCAACTATACAAAGAAAAGTGTAAAAATGTAGGAAGTACTGATGCCAAAAGTTTAAAGTAAACAGAAAGGTCATTTTTAGTCAGAGATCCTGCAGTTCAGCTGGTTTTACTTAGAACCAAAACGCATAGTTTCCTTTAGTGATCAGAGGCTTCATCCTTATTATCAAGAATTTTCTATATTTATTTTGCCTTTTATTCAGAACTGCTAAGAATGGTCAGTTATAATTATTGCTTGCTTGGAAAGAAATATTACTCTCCAATTTTATAAAAGCTCTTTTCTGGAAGGATTCAATTCCATAATCATTTACTAAATACCTGGTGTGTAAAAAGGTATGACAGGTGCCAGGGATTCAATATGCAACTGAGAAATTACATTTTGCTCAGCACTTAGGCAGTTCTTTGTAACATAACAATTCAGCATAATGAATAAAATTTTACCAAAGGTAAGTTTTATACTTGATGGTGTTATTAGAAGGCAGGAAGGAAGGATATACGTGTTAACCATTTCCTATGTTCCAGGCACTATACTAAATACTTTACAAATACTAACTCACTTGATTCTCACAATCCTGGGAAGCTAGTTCTATTATTACCCCATTTTATAGGTTAAGGAAACTGAGGAAGAAGTTAATTGACTTTGCCCATTGAGCACTGAAGCCAAATTTGAACTCAGATTTTTCTAAGTCTAGCGTTCTCTCCACTGCACCATCAGCTCTTTGGATTATAAATGCAATGCTGTTATCTCCTCTTAGAAAAGTTGTGCTTAAATTAGATACTTGGGGAGTTGGAAAAAGACATCAAGACCACTAAAAAATCAGTAGTAAATACTTTTCCTATTTTATTTGCTTGAGAACAAACTGTTGCTGCTTACTACTTACAAATGTCTTTTTTCAGAGAATGACCACTTCAAGAAATAAGATCCTGACAGAGAGGCATGTAGACAGGAGATGAAGTAGAAACATCTGGGACAGTATTATTAGAATTTAAAAATGTCTTTATCAGATTTTTTTGGTTAACAATTATTTACGAAGATTTTTTATTTTGTGTGTGTTATTTTATGAGCACATATATGTATACAAACTTTTTCTAATTCTTTGCTTGTACATTGTTATAAAACATAAATATCTATATACTTGTATATTTATATGAAGATACTTAAATCTATCAGTATTTGTATTTTTAATTATAGTTAATTTTTAAATAGCTTAGATTGAGATAATCTTATGTATGATCAAGATCAGTCTCCAAAGATTTGAGTTCTCCCATTAATTTTCTCATTCACTCTTCCTCCTCAGTTAATCTTATGAATAAGCAAATTGGCAAGTCCTTAGGGGGAAAAAATATTTTTAAAAAAGGAATGCATTGCTGTGATTTTTTTTAGGATGTTGGACAATGATATATTTTGGGAAAATGAGATTAAGATAAACACACAATTAATTAAATATTTTTATATTTAATATATTCATATTAAATTATTATATGAATATAATATATATTTAATAAAAATAATTAAATATGTATGGTTTTTTAAGGATTAAAAATTATAAACTTTGGAGTGCTTAGGTTTTTTTAAAATTGTGAAAGTTGTCATGAAACCTAATTACATAATTTCTTCCATTGGAATATTCTTTGGACACATAGAGATAAGAAACAACAAACTTTTGCCAACCAAGAAAAAAGAGGGTATCTCCTAGTAGTCATATAAAGTACAGCCAATAAGGTATTTTTAGTTCTTCCCACTTTTTCTTGGGAAATGAATATACATTTTTCCCCTAATATGCAAGGACATGACAGTATTGTTCTGGATTAAACAGAAGGGAGAGAGCCTGTAAGTCAACTTTATTATATTGAAACAATGTCAATCAATGCACATTTTAGAGGATCTACTTCACAATTTCCTTTTGACCTAATTAAAAATTATCCCTCCCAATAAAAGGATTCAGTGAACTAATATTTTGGTAAGAATGAATAATGCTACTCTAAGATATATATTTAAATGACTATTTTAAAAACAAATGCTTCATTATGTGATTGCTTTCTTTCCTACAGTGCCTTATAATGTGTTTGTGTTTTGTTATTGCAGTCTGTTTCACTTAGCTTCCCTAGTTACTTTCTACCACTGCCTAAACACTATGTTTCCCAATTGAAGCATATATTTTAGAATATTTTGGAGAAGAATTGAATCAGGAGGGGGAAATAAGAATTACTTGCTCTCTACATTTTGAAGAAATAATATCTCTAATTTTTAGCATCAGCATGAAGTGACTATTTTGAAAAAGGTGGTAGTTTTCACCTGACACCTGGAAAATATAGCTTTCACAAGAGGAATTGAATTTGATGTTAATAATGTCTTGACAATTGATAAATATTGTGTTTTGACAATATCAACTGCCTTTTAACAATTGATATTGTCAAAACACAACATCAATATTATATTGACATCAAAGGAATATGATTGATATTAGTGTTGATGTCTTGATATTAAAATATTTTGGATATGTGTTACTTCATATCTCTCTCTCTTTCTCTCTGTCTTCCCCCTCTCCTTCCCCACCTTCCTTCTCTCCTTCTTTCCCTCTCTCCCTTTTCTCTTTTTCTTCTCTCTCCTTTTCCTTCACTCTCTTTTTCTTCTTTCTCCTCCTTCTTTTCCTTCTCTCTTTTTCTTTTCTCTGTCGCTGTCTCTGTCTCTTTTCCTTCTCTTTTTCTTTTCTCTTGCTCTGTCTCTCCTTTCCTTTCTTTTTCTTTTCTCTCTCACTCTGTCTCTCTTTTCCTTCTCTCTCCTTTTCTCTCTTTTTGTCTCCTTTTTTTCTTTCTCTTCTCTCCTCTCTGTCTCTTTTCCTTCTCTCTTTTTCTTCTCTCTCTTGCTTTCTCTCTGTCTCTTTTCCTTCTCTCTTTCTTCTCTCTTTTCCTTCTTCCTCTCTTTTTCTTCTCTCGTTTCCTTCTCTCTTCTCTCTCTCTTCCTTCTTTTTTCTTTATCCTTTCCCCTTCTCTCCTTTTCTCCCCCCCCCCACTTCCTCCCTATCTGCTCCATTATCTCTCTTTTGTTCCTAAATTTCAGGGACTCAAGGCTGCTGACAATGACCCCACAGCTCCACCGTATGACTCCCTGCTAGTCTTTGACTATGAAGGCAGTGGCTCCACTGCCGGATCTTTGAGCTCCCTTAACTCTTCAAGTAGTGGTGGTGAGCAAGACTATGATTACCTAAATGACTGGGGCCCACGCTTCAAGAAACTTGCTGATATGTACGGTGGCGGCGATGACTGAACTGCAGAACAAACTTGATTTTTGGACAAGTACAAACATTTCAACTGATATTCCCAAAAAAAATAAAAAGCATACAGAAGCTAGGCTTTAACCTTGTAGTCTACTAGCACAAGTGCTTGCTGAAGGCTTTGGCATAGACTGCAAACCCATTGGGGCTCAGTGGGAATATCAGTGATCCAATACTGTTTGGAAAAAAAATTGAGCTCAGTTACACTTGAATTTTACAGTACAGAAGCACTGGGATTTTATGTGCCTTTTTGTACCTTTTTCAGATCGGAATTAGTTTTATGTTTAAGGCTTTAATGGTACTGATTTCTGAAATGAAAAGTAAAAGAGACAAAAAATGTTGGGGTGGAAACAGTAAGTTAAACCATGATATGCTTCAACATGCTTTTGTTACATTGCATTTGCTTTTATTAAAATACAGAATTAAAAAAAAAAAAAGAAAAACCTCATGGAATGATTTTATTACCTTGGGGGAGGAGACCATGAGCTTGAGATATGTACATTACTTCTAGTTTTAGACTTTAGATTTTTTTTTTCACTAAAATTCTAAAACTTACGCAGCTGGTTGCAAATAAAGGGAGTTTTCATATCACCAATTTGTAGCAGAATTGAATTTTTTCCTAAGCTAGAATGTTAGACACATTTTGGTCTTAATCCATGTACACTTTTTTTTATTTCTTGTATTTTTTTCCACTTCACTGTAAAAATCGTATGTGTACATAATGTTTTATTGGCATAGTCTATGGAGAAGTGCAAAACTTCAGAACATGTGTATGTATTATTTGGACTATGGATTCAGGTTTTTGCATGTTTATACCTTTCGTTATGGATAAAATATTTACAAAACAGGTTTAAAACAAGTGACATTTGATTCAATTGTTGAGCTGTAGTTAGATTACTCAATTTTTAATTTTTTAATTTTAATTTTATTTTATTTTTTAATTTTAATTTTTTTTCTTTTTCTTTTTGTTTGTTTGGGGAGGGAGAAAAGTTCTTAGCACAAATGTTTTACATAATTTGTACCAAAAAAAAAAAAAATAAGGGGGTGGCCTGACATTGGGGGCATTTTTAATTTTTTTTTTAAAAAAAAAAAAAAAAAAAAAAAAAAGCTTTTAAACTGGAGAGACTTCTGACAACAGCTTTGCCTCTGTATTGTGTACCAGAATATAAATGATACACCTCTGACCCCAGCATTCTGAATAAAATGCTAATTTTGGATCTGGTGACTGGTTTGAATTTTTTTCTTTTCCACTTGAATAATTTTGAATGCCAACCCCCCAAAATACCTAATGCTGAAATTTCTAATAATAATAGAATGTTTACTCATTTTAACTCTATGGAAAAATGGGAACTCAAACCCTTCTTGTGACTACATACAAGCCAAAGGAGAAACAGTTTTGGACTGTGTTACCATATGGGAAAAAAAGTCACTGAATGTTAACAATGTGTTAAAAAAGCACACTAGCTTAAGAATGATCAACTTTAGTTTAATGTTTTTTATAAACTCTTGCATTTAAGTATACCAAAGTTCTTTGCAGTATTGATACTAATAAGATATTAAGATTATCCATACAATGTCAGAATAGTAGTGAAGTTATAATAAGGCAAGCAAGTCCTGGCAACTATAAGTAATGGAGAGAATAGGCTTGATTCTTAAAAATTTGATTGGCCAGTTATTTTGTCTATAAAAATCAAAAGACCAATCTGAATGATTTTTTTTACTGACTTTATCACTGCTCTTGTCATCATGGTTAAATATAATTAATTTCATACTAAATGGATAATTTAACTAGATATCTTTGTGATTTGAAATATATCCTCTATGTACCTCATTACAAATCACAAAAGAATGTTGTTAAACAACTTAATGAAACTCAATTTTTCTAATATTTAGTTCATGATAAGTTCTGATTTTTTAAAATTAAGATAAATGTTCATTTGAAATAAGACAGACCACAGATTAAACTCTGAGACTGGTGAGGTTTCTACCTATGATTAATTCTTGGTTTTAATTTTTCCTAATGATTAACTTCCACAATATCCCTTTGTTCCTTTCCACATCTGATGATAAAACTGAATTAAATTTTGTAATTAAAATTCCAGTTATTTTATTCTTCCATTCATTCACTGAGCATTTTTTCCATGTATATTTTACACAACACATTGCAGAGAATTGGTGAAACAGAGAAGACATAAAAGGGAATCTCTTATCTTCTGTCTGGTTAGAAGATAATACTTAGATACACCAAAATGAATAGAACACAAATGCAAATAAATACACATTTTTCACACAAATTGATAAATTAATGCAAACTAAAGAAGCATTCATAGGTGATTGATTAGGGAAGATTTCTAAGAAGAAAAGCAACATGTTTGTTTTGGTGTGAACTAATACTTGCTAACTAATGTTTATTTTCTCCACTGTGATTACCTATACCAGATCTTTCAGATAGGTATACTTGCGTAGAGCTACTCATCCCCTTTATTATATTCACATTTTAGTTTTCCCTCTTTACTCCCCTTGCTTGTGCAAATGCATTGAAATATTGTGATGCCTTCTCTGATCCCCATCAAAGACATTATGTTTTTAGACCTTAAATAACACCTGATTTATTACTTTTATATGCTTCTCTGATTCTCAGTTGAAAAAGTTTTTGTTTCTGTTTTCTGTTTGTGTCATACATGAACTAATTGTAGACTGTAAGCTCCATGAGGGCAAGGATCATTTTATTTATCTTTATATTTTCCCAGATGTCTAGCAGACTCCTTAGCTAGAATAGATTTTTTGTAAGCATTTGCAGAATGGAATCTAAATTGACGTAGTGTAGATAAAACATCCGTATTTTGAAGTTTTTGGTTTTCTTTTTTTCCCCTGAGTTGTTGTAATATGTATGTGTGTGCATACTAAATCTGGTTTTTATATAATTGTTTCAAGTTCTTCATTTGCCTTTTATACAATTACAAAAATCTGAGTATTGAGTAATGTCTACAACTGATAGTTTGTCTTTCTGGACCACATGATACTTAGCCTCCTGTGAAGTCCCATCTTGATGCCTAATTATTACATGAAGATGATCTGGATCCTCAGTGACCAACCATGAAAGGTCCTTCTCAGTGGGAAACATGTCTGTTATGGGCCTAGCAATGAATTATGTCTCATCAAAAATAAAAACAAAAACAAAAAAACAATAAAAAGTTGCCCCATATCATTTTTAGATAGTTGGCTACCAGCTGATGAATTTTTTTTGACCACTACAACATGCAAAACCGACTAGTACAAGAAATTCATCTCTTCTATTGACACAGTGTATGCTCCTACTGATTAAATCAGAGATCTTTGGAAATATGCTGACCTAGAGCAATCCAAATGTTTAATGATATACTTGAACAGAACCCTTTCATATTGATCATACTATGTTTCCTTCCTAAGTCACTGCCTTCATTTATGAAAGGATATTGTGAACTCCATGATAATTTCAGATTTCTAAGCAGGCAAAAAACTAACAAAAAATGATAAATTGTCTCATAATAACCATGATAATGATTTTTGAAAATTGCTACCACGTTGCAGATCACCAGGCAGCTACTAAATGCTTATATCTTCCATTCAGGGACAGTATTTTACACCAGAGCTGCTATATTTGCTTAGTAAAAATTGGCTGCATTATTTAAATTCTACAGCATATATCAGCTCTGTAACAATTGGAAGTTTTCCTACACAGTATCAAAATCAAGAATACTGTTACACCAAAAAGGAAGGAGAATTCTCCATGGCTTCCAAAGTGTCTCTATGATGGTTTTTCATATATTGGGTGATTTCTATCTACTCTCTGCCTTTGTGGAACTGTTCCAATGTGACTGATCTAAAATCATTGAACTCAGAGGGAATTAAATAAGTCAACTGGAAAACAGAAATAAAAATCCCACCCCCAACAAATGGTGATAACTGACATTGAAATGGCTCTTTAAAGTTTGCAAAGTGGCTAATATACCTCATTTCATTTTATCAGATTTAGGTTAATGGATTGTCATTGCCATGACCAGTGAGAAGGAATGCTCAAGAAATGCTCTCAAATCACCACGAGCTTTAAAGAATAAGAGCCCTCAAAAAGGACATTATGATTTATAGAGCTTTAAAAAAAATGAGTTCAGGAAAAGTCAGTTTTTTTAAATTTCTCTATGGCAATCAACTCAATTATTTTGAAAATCAAGTATCCTGTAGTCCTGGTGGCTACCTGTATTTTGCTGGTTTAACTAGTATTTACAACCCCAGGGTTGTTAGAAAAAAGGTAAAATCCACCCATTTTTCATATTGGGCAACTTGGCAAAGATTTGGTAGTTGAGAAGTTGATGCTACGATAGTTAAAGTTTGAAAACTGATTTTAAAATATTCGCTTGGATTTCCATTGCCAGGAATAAAAAAGAACCTGTAAATTTGGGTTAAGTCAATTAGGACTGAAAAAATTTGGAAATGCAAATTTTATCTTCTTATTTTTTGCCTCAAGTAAGAGTGGGGAGAAGGAAGCCCACATCTGATTATTTGTCCCATACTTTCCATAAATTCTAAAATGAGAGGGAAATAATGTTCATCTATTTATAGTCAGAAAATCTCATTGCCTAATAGGAAGTGAAAGTTAATTCCCTTGTCAAATTAAACAAAATTTGCATGTGTGTGTATACATATATAAATATATATATATATGTGTGTATGTGCGCATAATATACATATATTTCATATAGACATGGAGGAAAAATTCACTTAAGTGAAATGATGAACATAATAAACCCTAGAATAAATCCTTCCAGATAGATGATTTAAAAAGTCCTGTCCTCAGTGGATCAACAATGTTCTCATTATTTTCATTCCCTTTACCAGTGAAGATTGAAACCTTTCCCCATCTGTGACTATGGTTCGTGGTCTGGCTTAATCCAATTTCTCATGCACATTCTCTTGATATTAGGTAGATAGCACTGGAATATCTGAGCTGTCTATTTTTATCCTTCCCTCTCATATAATCCTGGCAATGCCCCGTTTGGGTAACACTTGCTCTCTGACCGACCTAGAATTTTTATTTCTGCAATGAAGTCCTTTATGCCCCTTTTACATAATTCCTCATGTGTGATGTGTTATGACTTTCCCATGCCCATCTTGTACCACTTCATTGCTTTATGTATGTCATTCAACCCAGTCATTTTTATTGCCATGTAATATCCTTGAAGAATATTGATATTTAAATTTTTTTAAAGATGAATTTTTGTTTCAAAAGAAATTTGTAGTCTCCCAAAGTCAAACTACTGCTCTCCCTGCCATGTTCCATTTTAAGTTTAATTTATTTTCCACTTGTTGTATTTGCCCAACTTCAAATAAATTCAATATGTTGTTTATCCAAATGAATATTATAGTCTGAATAACAGGTACTCTTCAGCTATTTTGGTTTTTTTTTTCTGAGTACAAAAGGGAAAACATTTGAATGATTATAGACCTCAGACATCTCTACAGTGTTCAAGAGCTAAAGGGAGCATATAAAGAATCTTATTTCAAAAGGAATTAAAGATCCTTTTTTTTTTCCACTTGGACTCTACTGTGGAGCTTCTCCATTGATGGTGATGAAGTTTTTGGCAAGTGTGTATCGCATGATCAGAGCACTGTAAAATAAAGTTTTGAGGACTTTTTAATGTTTTGCATTTTTCAAAGTATCATGTGTGGTTGTGATTCATATTTGGGAGACTGTTGGAGTTTCTTGCAAGGTGGTAGTTTGCGCTATTGAATTAAGTTTCTTTGTTTTCAAACAATCAACAAACAAGTACATGGGGACTTTGTATTTTCTCTATCAACTGTACAATGATAATGATAAAATTCTGCTTTAATTATTCACTACATCTTCATCAAAGAAGCCTCTCCTTCCTATATAAATTGTTCACTCACATACTAGTCAGTGATTGTTGATATTTCCATGAATATCAAGGGGAATAAAAGTCTGAAATTATTTATGTACCTTTGGTTTCTTTTAAGAGAATCAATCCCTCACCATGTATAGAATTTTACTCTGATTATATTTGGCTTTGTTAAATTACTTTTCCCATTTATATTTCTTTCAGTGCCATTTCTACTTCCTTAAGAAACAAGTCCAAGATTTTAATGTTAGAGCCTGAACTTGTCAATTCCAACATTATTGATGGTGAAATGCATTTATTTTTAAAGTCCTTACATATCTTTACCATTGGTCTTATTTACTGTCTTTCCAGTTTCACATCTGAAGTGCCCTTGAGGTGACTTTGCTTAGCTGGATCTCTAAGGTTTCTTTAAATTTGTTTTTGCTTTATTCCCTTGACAGGATGTTAGAAGTTGAAACCATTAAAGACTCTACAATTTGAAATAAATTAGTTGCATTCAATTACAATTCTTTTCATTCAAAAAAAAAAAGCCCAACACCTTTTTTTTCCTTTCAATTAAACTTTTTACCATATGGTTCACTGACCGAGCACTGTTTTTGGAGGAAAAGGTACTTGAACAACTTCAGGGCTTGTTTTTGCCTCATGACCTTGATGAAGTCACAAGCCTCCCTGTGCTTGCTTTTTTTTTTTTTAAGCTCATTGGCTTGTATGAGCTTGAATTTCCCTCAGAACCTCTTGATCTATTATTTGCAGTCATAGAATCAGCTTGTTTGAGGGACTTCATATTCCCTCTACTAGACCCTTTTCCACACAAAGACAAAACTGACAATATGTAATATGTATGGAAAAGTATATGACAAAGACTATAATATAAATCACTTTAAAAGGTATAATATATTGAAGAATGTTGATTCATTAAATGATACTTTTGTTAGCATTTATATTGTTAATAAGTCAGTCAACAAACATTAAAATGGCATAATTTCCCACCTCCTACATAACTTTTTAGAAAGTTAAATATTGTATATATGTTCTGTGGTAGAAGATAAATGTGTTAATCCTGATTGGAATATTTTATACTATTTTAACTTTTTTTGATCATTGTTTTACTGTTGTAATATAATTGCTTAGGACTGCATATTAAATAGTATTACTTTGTTTTCATTAGAGATTGAGAATTGTGTTTTAAACTTAAAGGTTTTCCTGTTCCCTAATCTTAACAGCTATTATGCTGTCTTACCTTGAATACAGGTATGGTTTTAGATTTAGACTGAATAAAAAAAAGATTTCCTGTCCCCTAGCTTCATGTTCTTTCATGGACTTTTAGCTTCAGTACCTCCATATTCAAATTCGAGAAACCCTAGAGAATGATTGCTAACAGGATTATCTTTCTGAAGCCCAAGAGGAAAATCTGGCAAATGAACTCGTCTCCCTTTTTGTAAGAGAGCACATGACTGTGGCTTCCTGAACAATTTGAGTTCAATAGCCTGTCATGTAAACATGTGCCTTAAGGCCCCTGAACTATTTCATATCTAATGCTATTTAAAATTACTTTTTCAGTTTCCATTAGTGAATGATTTGTCATGTTTTGATGTATTTGCTCCATTACTTATATGCATTTGTTCTGTGATTTGATCTTTTGAACAATGCTGCCATTTTCTCCTGATTTAATAAGCCAAATTGCCCCGGAACCTAAACTGCTCTTCAGTTGTATGGCACTCTTGGAAGGTGCAGTTACACTTCCATGCCACAAGGGACCTCTTTTATGCACTGAAGCAGTAACTCATTTCCTTCAACCTACAGAAATATGAGATTGTGATACCAACTTACAAAATGCCCCCCTGCTACTTTGCCAATGGAGTTCGGCTTCCTTGTGCTTGGGGACATTTTGCTTATTCATTAAACATTGCTACTTATCCCAAGGTATTTGAAGATTTCTCATTTTAAAATTGATTCTACTAGAAATACAAATGAAACTTGAGTTATCAAATGTCCAGTTTGTTTCTTTCTCATCTTTAGAGAGAAATTTAAATTTCCCCACCATTAGGTTCCAGTTAGTCTATTTTTTAAGTGTTATTGCCCATGTTTCAGTTCAGACATTCATAAGAACTCTTGAAATTACAAAACACATGTTTTTTTTATCCATTTGACTTGATAAAGTTTTTTTTTTCATTTTTTTATTCAAATTAGTATTTCTTATTTCTTGCTCTACCTTATATCTGCAACTACCATAAAAAGAGTTTGTCCTTTATGTAATAAATATTTTGTGTGTATGGATCTAATGGAGGTTGATGAGGAGAAACTTTTTTTTTTCTTTTTGCTGAGGCATTTGGGGCTAAGTGACTTGCCCAGGGTCACACAGCTAGGAAGTGTTAAGTACTTGAGACCACATTTGAACTCAGGTCCTCCTGACTTCAGGGCTGGTGCTCTATCCACTGTGTCACCTAGCTGCCCCTGATCAGGGAAACTTTAATCAATTTTTTGAGTATCACAATTAATTTTATGAAATTGAGAGATTAAAAGGGGAATTCTTAATTGGAAAAGATATATTCCTTAGTCCCTTGTTGAGAATACACGGGGAACTCTTCTGATTTGTCCTCATTGTCTGGGACTGACACTTGGTGACTGGTTGATGGAGACTCAGGACAAGAGACCTGGGGAGACACACACACACACGACTGAAACAGCTCCAATCTTTTAACCCTTTTCCCTTTGGACTTGCAGGCACAATATTAAATTTTAATAAATAGTTGTACATGGCATTTAATTAAATTATTTTTAAAATAGTAGGGTGGGAAACTCACTTTTCCTTCTTCTTTTCCCGTCCCCCCTAAGAAGAAAATATCTTCTTGTAGGAGAAACATTTAGCAGTGGCAAATGATTTGTACTTGCCCAGACAAGCCTAAATCTGACTTTACAGACCTCTAATTTCTGGCCGTGTCTGCCTTTCTGTTTCCTTTTCTGAGCATAGACTTGAAACTAATGATCCTGAGAATGAACATCTTCAACTTTGGGAATGGAGTGATACCTCATTCTCTGAGCTTGATTAACACTGGCCTCTCAGGAGTGAGACTTTTTTTGACAACATGTTTCTCAGTAAATAACAGGATTCTGTGGCTGAAAGGTATGCCATAAGTTAATGCCAGGGTATTGTGATCTTGCCATGATCCCCTGATAATTTTTATTTGCATAGATGAGGTAAGTCTGTGAGGAATGGGAAATATCTGTTCGGTAATCCCACTTGAAGTGTTTTTTAGGGTTTGGAGTGACATGTGGAAGAAGGAAGCAATGTAAAGGTAAGGGACTTTGTATGCTTTATGCTTATTTGGGAAGCCTTTGCATATTATACATTTTCTATAATAAAGAAAATAAAAACTGTCTCATATTCAATATTTGTATGTTGAGTACCTTCATGGTAAGGAACTCAGTTATCCATGTATGAGATAACTCTATAGGCCACATTATCTAGGTTTTGTTATGGAAGATTTTCTTGAAGTTTTACTCCAGGATGGGGGCAGAGGCAGAAACAGAACCTAATCTCTAGAGATTCAAGCCTGTCTGATCAAATCTATATGAATTCTGAGCCCTTAAAGGGCTCCCAGACATGGATGACAATTACATTTATCCCTAAAAATTAACTTTACAAAATTTCAAAAGTACATGCCTAAAATCCCGTTGAACAGGGTACTGATTTTGTCATACAAACACACGCGCACACTCTATTTGGCACTGTGCTGTAAAAAATATTTAGGTCTAGGCCATTTTACCCTAACTCTGAAAGCCAGATGCCATTTGATAAATTCAGCAAGAATATCCAAGGGCTCCTAGCCAGAGGAATATGAACCAAATGATTAAATGTCCTGGAAATAGCTTTCCATAGAAGGTTATACTCTGACAAATCCAGAAAATGTTAGGCTTCATTAATTTGAGATTTTGCCCTATGGTCTTGATAAATGCAGATTTAATACCACAGCTACTTTAAAACTGTCATTGATTTTGGTCTTCCTCACCAGATATATCTACTTATCTATTTCCTCTCTGGTATTTTGCTGCTTAATATCTTCATTCATTTTGAATGTTCATATAGGGCTTAAAAATATCATACAGCATTAAATTTTAATAAGTGGATTGCATGATATGGCATCAAATTATTAATTTTTAAATAATTCAAACCATATTTTTAAAAGAACCCAGTATCATATTGTTGTTAAATCAATCATTAAAAGTGGAGAATGTTACCAACATGTTAAAAATTTGATTAAATGTATATCATGAAATTATTGGTTATTGATCAGTTAATCAACATTTATTATTTACTATATGGGAGGCACTACAGATTGTTGTTGTTGAGTTGTTTGTTACGTCTGACTATCCATGATCTCATTTTGGAGTTTTCGTGGCAATGGTACTGTCATTTCCTTCTCTAGCTCATTTTACAAACTGAGACAAACAGGGTTAAGTGACTTATCCAGTGTCACACAGCTAATAAGTGTCTGTCTGAGACGAGTATGGAGCTTATGAAGATGTCTTCCTGATAGCCAACCCATTCTACCATCAAGCTGCCCCTAATTTAAATATTCTCTTCCAATTCACATAATAGCTGGAATTCCATCATCTTCACTACCCTTATTGTTATCAATGCTTTCTAAAGCCCATTTTACTTCATTTTCCAGGATGTCTGGCTAGAGCCAGATCAGTAATCATACTATTGTGATTATCAGTGATGCTAAGATCTTTCTTATAGAATTCTATGTATTTTTGTTATTTCTTCTTAATCTCTTCTGCTTCTGTTAAATCCCTACTATTTTTTGTCTGTGTTCATGCCCATTTTTGCAGGAAATGTTCCCTTGATATCTCTAATTTTCTTAAAGAGATCTTTTGTCTTTGCAATTTTGTTGGTTTTTTTTTTCTATTTCTTTTAATTAATTATTTCTTCTCATTTAAGAAAACTTTTTTTTGTTTGTTTTCTTGTTAGTGTCTGGAATTCTGCATTCAGTTGGGCAATACTTTTTTCCCTTTCTCCTTTCCCTCTCCCTTTCTTTCTTTCTTCAGCTACTTGGAAAGCCTCATTGGACAACTATTTTGCTTTTGAATGTTTCTTGTTGCTGTCTCTTATGAATCTCTGTCCATAGTTCTTTAGGCATTTTCTGTCAAAGCTTCTTAAACTGTGGATCATAACCCCATATGAGATTATGTAACTGAATGTGAGGGTTGCAAAAAATTGGCACAGTAAAAGATATCAAATATTCTGCCAAGATTTAGTTCTTTATCTAAAATTAAACAGGCACATCACCTCATTAGGATGCAAATTTGCTTTTGTTTTAATAAATGGTAAATTTATATGCATAGCAAAGAATTGTTTTGAAATAAATTTATTTATAATTTATTATCAGGAAATGTTGATTTGTACACCTATTTTATATCCTTACATATCCAGAGTAAAAATTTCCCAGGTGAAAAGGGGTGATGAGTGGAAAAAGTTTAAGAAGCCCTGTTCTATTTAACAGATCTAATCCCTTAAATCTATTCATCATTTTCACTTTGTATTCATAAAGGATATTATCTTAATAATATAATAATAAAGGATAAAGTTCATATCTATATGGTCTGATTGTTTTCCCTACTTTCTTCAATTTAAGTTTAAAATTTGCAATAAGAAGCTCAAAACCTACACCACAGTTCCAGATGTTTTGATTATCTTTTAATTTCCTCTTTAGCATTCCAAACCCCTAAAATGAGTATGACATCTTTTTTTGGCATTTATTTCTAAAAGATGTAAGAAATCATAGAACTGACCTTTGTCTTTTTGGCATCAGTGGTTGGAACATAAAATTGTATTCCTGTAATGTTGAATGGTTTGCCTGATATTATTTTTGACATTATAACCCAATACTTCTTTTTTACCCTATCCATCATGAGGGTTATTCCATTCCTTCTAAGAGATTCTTGCACCAATAGTATATGCAGTGATCACCTGTATTAAATCTATCCATTCCTGTCCATTTAAGTTCACTGCCATCCAAATGTTGATGTTTAATGTTTTCATCTCCTGTTTGACCACATCTAGCTTACCTTGGTATATAAATCTTACATTCCTGGTTCCAATGCAACGTTGGTCTTTACAGCATTGGACTTTCCTTTCATTTCTGGATGCTTTTGTAACTGAGCTTCCTTTCAGTTTTGCCCCAGTAATTTCATTGGTACATTAAGTAGCTACTCAAAGTTGTCCTCTCTTCCCAAGTAGCATGATGAATACTTTCCAACTTCAGAGATCATGTCCTTTGTCATTTTAATACTGACCATGGTGTTTTCTTGGCAAAGATATTGAAGTGGTTTGTCATTTCCTTCTTCAGTGTATCACCTTTTGTCAGAACACTTTGGTAATCCTGCTCAACATAGTTTATTGTTTCGTTGAGCTCTGCAAGCCCCTCCACCATGACAAAGCCATGATCCAGGAGGGGAATCAATTACCTGCTCTTGTCTGTTCTATTATATCTTGAAACTGTCCTTTTTTTTCTATTCACCTCAGAATCACCGTAGTTCAAGCCCTTACCATGCTACCCCAATCCCCACCCTAACTGATCTACCTTTCTTAACTAACTCCTTTTTTGCATATAACTGATGAAGTGATTTTCCTGAAGAACAAGTCCTATCATTTCATTCCCCAGCTCAAAAAGGCTTTATGAGCTCCATATCTACGTGTTGGCTTACTTGACATTAATCACCTTCAAAATTCTACATTCTACATAATTCTACATACAGACTAGCCAATTTGCTATTCTTCAGTATTCTTCTCATAGCTCAGATCTCAAACTCACTTCAGTCATCACCTCTCAAAATGATCTTAAAGTACAGGTCTGACCCTGTAACAACCATGTCCCAACCCACTCAATAAACTCCAGTACTTTCCCCATACTTCCAGAATCAAATAGAGAATCCACTGACTTTTAAGCTCTTCATAACCCAACCTCTCCTACCTTTCCAGTTCTTTTTCATTTTAACCACTTCCATATACTTCTCAATCCCCTTTTTCAGTTTTACTGGCCTCCTGGGTATTCCTTGCACAATTCCCTCCATCTCCTGACTGTACATTTTCCATGTCTCTTCTCCCTGTCTGGGATGCTCTCTCATATCATATCTGCCTTCCAACTTTCCTGGCTTCCTTCAAGATTCAACTAAAATTCTCCTTATGCAAGAGAATCCTAATCATCCGTAAAACTAGCACTTTCCTCAGAGATTATTTCCAATTCATCCTGGACATATCTTGTTCATATATAGTTCCTTTCACATGGTCTCCATTAGACTGAAAACTACTTGAGGGCAAGGATTTCTTGCTTTTCCCAGCACTTAGCACAGTGCCTGGCACAGTGTGTGCTTAATAAATGCTTGTTATTGACTAACTGTTGAATTAACTGGAACTTATACAAGACATTTTATCTCCCAATTCTGGGCCTTTGTCCCCACTGTCCCCATATCTGTAATGTACTTCTTCATGTTTCTCTTCTTATAAACTCAGATATACAATATCTACAAAGAAAATATTTATTAATGCATTTATCATTAATTAAAGGATAGATAAATGTTTATTTAAATGTAAAATTATGTCTAAAATTCCTTAATAAATATTTTCTTTGCATATTAAGTTGGCAAATGTTAAAAAAAGGACTTACTATGTAAAATATTCTAATCTAGGCACAAAGAAGACAGTATTCCCTTCCTCAAGGACTTATATAATCTAATAGATATAACATATATAATTGACTATATGTACATTTTTTAATATGTACATTCAATAGTCATAGACCACTATGAGAGTTCTGAGGGGAAACAGAGCCTGAATCAAGAAGAAGATTGCAGAAGAGTTGGGGAAGGAAATAAGCATTAATTAAACAACTTATGTGTACTAGGAACTATGCAAAGAGGGTAGCATCCAAGAGAAATGTTGAAAAACAAGTAGAATCAGGGATGGGAGTAAGGGGAGAGCATTCCAAGTATAGGGAACTACCCATGAACAGAAACACACACAGAGTCTTGGAACTGAGACCCATTGAAGATCTTAGCTTTACATCCAAGACCATTTCCAGTCAATTTTTTCCCAGATGGCTCTGGAGGGGAAAGTGACTTAAATACAATTCCCTTGTCTGTCATGGCATCACCTCTCTGATGTCATGGTTTTCTTCAAGAATGAAGGACAAACCGCAGCAACAACAGCAAGAACTAAAGTGTAAGAGTTAGACTTAGGAAATAAGAAATATAAACAAACCCAACAAGTATCAGGAGCAGAATTTATTAGAAATAAAAATAGTGCTAATAATCATTGATTTCAAAGTCAAACTCAAGAAATCTATCTCTCTATATGTATATATGATCCATATTAATATTGTTTTATAGGTGTTTATATACATATAAATACATCCGTGCTTAACTGTAACCTACTTGGGGGAGGTAAAGGAGATGAAAGGGGAACAAAACAAAATGAAAAGTGCACAGAACAAGAATAATCTACAAGGAAACAAAGAAAAGATGGACAATCATCAATATAATGTCTATTATTGTATATGCTTACTTGAAATGAAAATTTGTTACATATTTTGAATCCTCCCTGATACTCTATTGGGCATATGACACTTTAAAAAATCATTTTTTCTTTCTTTTCCCCTTTTGTAATTAGTTTTAAATATATATTAGTTTATAAATATACACATACATGTATATGTAGTTTTAAATAAATGCATAAAAAGAAAATGATTATAGTATGCATTATTTCAGTGTATCCTATCAAATTTTATAAAAATAAGTGAGAATTAGATCATCTGGTAATAATAGTTTGGAATTACCTTTAACTATCGAAGATGACAATGAAAAGTTTGGGTTAATTGGCTAGGGGATATTGATAACTTCAATTCAATTCTCTGTTGCCTAGTAGTAATAGTTAAATTAGAACAGAGGGCACACAAGTAAATACTAAACTGCTCTGAATAAGCTATCTTCCAAATATAACTGTTGGTATAGTGATCAAAAAGGTATTGGGAATTCTAAGCACAGCTGATCGTGATTTTTGTTGTTGTTTTGATAAATCCAAGACATGGTGTTTTAGTGCCATTTTTGACAGTTTCTGTTAGAAAGGTTTAATTAATTTGAACATCTTAAAAAGTGAAACCAACCTTGAAGAACCAAATCCTATAGGAATTATGCAACAAGACCACAAAGCATAAAGGATATATGTCTCTACTTCTGTCTCCATTTTTAAACCAAAAGCACACACATCACATTAAGACATCAAAATGTTGATACTATAAAACCTTTTCATTTGAAAAATCTATTGTAATTTTAGGGTCCATTAATTATGAGACATATAGTGCACAGGACCAAGGATTTGAAAGTCACTCTTTCCTCTCCTCTGGTCAGTCCATATGTTATCAGTTCTGGCCATTTTATTTTAGGAAGGACATCGGCAAGTTGTGGAGCTTTTAAAGGAAAGCAATCAAGATGATGACAGACCAAATAGATCATGCCATTTAAGGTTAAGTGAAGAAAGTAGGAATGTTTAGCCTGGAGAAGACAAAATTGGGGGGAGGGGAAATGATAGCTGTCTTCATATAGTTGAAGACTCATTTCTAATTAGAGTCAGACTTATTTTGCTTGTCCTTGATGGGCAGAAATAGAAATAAAAGCTGAGAGGCATTGTGATGGAATAGATATATTATGAAACAGAATCAGGAAGAACTGAGTTCAGATTCTGCCTCGTGATGTAAATTATTTGGGAAAAACAATAATTTTGATATGATTTTGTTTTGCAAAAGAAGTGGTCGTGTGTGTGCTTCTGATGACACTGGATTGACTCAGAACATCTTACTGTGATCAGATGAAACTGGGTAGAGCAGATTTCCTCAACTTTCCATTATTTAAATATTGGCGTTTGTATGATACTATGTTTCATTGCTATTTTGTTATGTTTTCAATTTTGTGGTTTCTAAGAATGGGCTATTATTCCAAGGAAACATGCAAAAGTTATAGTTCTTAAAAAAGACATAACATCATTGTTAGTGATATTGTAGTAGCTATTGGGATAAGGACCTCAATCAAGTCTTTTAAGAATCATTCAAGCTCACAATGAAACAGAATCATTACAATGAAGCACTAAGGAAAATGTGGTGAAAAATAACAATAAGATGTCAGTTACTAACAAACTATTGCCAAGCAAAGAAAACTAGAAATTGGGGCAATTAGTGATTCTTCTATAGAGTAATAAAAGGTTTTTTTTTTAAAATATAGAACATCAAGAAGACTAGTTAAAACCAGATTTATTGTTATAAAGAAAAAAAATTGTTACAAGTAAGACAATACAAAGATTGAGTCCTAAAATTGGGAAAAAATAATTTTTACTAATGAAACTCAGTTTTTTTTTGTTCATTGATAATAACAATACACCCATTCCTATTAAAAACACTGGAGAGTATAGGAATAAATGGGCTTTTCCTTAAAATGATAAGTAGTATCTACTTAAAACCTTCAGCAAGCATCATATGTAATGGAGTCAAACTAGAACCATTCCCAATAAGATCAGGAGTGAAACAAGGCTGCCCACTGTCACCATTACTATTTAATATTGTATTAGAAATGTTAGCTTTAGCAATAAGAGAAGAAAAAGAGATAAAAGGAATCAGAGTAGGTAGTGAAGAAACCAAATTATCACTCTTTGCAGATGACATGATGGTATACTTAGAGAATCCTAGAGACTCAACTAAAAAACTACTAGATAATAACAATAATAGCTAAAATGTCTAATAGTGCTTACTAAGTACTAGGCTATATG
This sequence comes from Myrmecobius fasciatus, assembly GCA_023553655.1. Taxonomy (NCBI): domain Eukaryota; kingdom Metazoa; phylum Chordata; class Mammalia; order Dasyuromorphia; family Myrmecobiidae; genus Myrmecobius; species Myrmecobius fasciatus. Next base: position 5,943 of record JAJPUD010006048.1, on the reverse strand, counting down.
CTAAACATGTTACAATTATTATCTTATTTGATCCCCACAACAATCCTAGAAGATAAGGTACTATTATCATCCCCGTTTTAAAGTTAAGGAAATGGAAGTAAATAGAATTTAGGTGACTTGTATAGGGTAGCATAGCTAGCAAGTGTCTGAAACAAGATTTGAACTGAGGTATTCCTGGCACTCCATCTATTTTGCCACTTTGCTTCCCATGGCAGTAACACTAAAAGCTTAAGGCTCTATTAAAATGATTGTCAAAAACCCAGGTGAACCTGCATAAGATTTAAGCACCTTTATCCAACTATAAAACATCCATCCAAGATATTTTAGGGACTTGTTTCTTGTGTAAAACCTTGTCTAGAAGTCTTCTCCCCATTGAGAAGATCTCAAACTATAATTATATTTATATACTGAGAAGTAAAATTGTTCCATTATTACAGAAATCCCCAAATTCTCATGGAATACTGCAAATAATCTTGAACTATATCCTCATCCAAAAAAGGTTAGAATATTTATCAAAAATATGGATTTATCTTCCCTAATTTAAATTTGAAAGAACTTGCTTGATTTAAGCCTTACCAAGAACATACGGTCTATAATCTAGTCAAGACTTGAAAAAAATGATCTATTGGTCAAAGTTAGGCTTAGTGGGCCAATATGAAGATTTAAAGAATATAACAAAATCTTGTGAACTCAATGCTAAATTTTGAGGATAAATGATTGCAGTAAAATGACATATTGTATAATACGAGGATTTTTTTTAAGAGAAATAAAAAGTTTTAATTTTTTTTGCATTTTAATAGCTTTTTATTTTACCAAATACATGCAAAAGATAATTTTTAACATTCACCCTTGCAAAACCTCATATTCCAAAATAATTTCCCCCTCTCTTCTTCCCCACAGACATTAATCAATCCAATAGAGGCTAAACATGTGCAATTTTTCTAAACATATTCCTCTATTCATCATGCTGCTCAAGAAAAATTAGATCCAAAGGTGAAAGGAAAAAAAGACATGAGAAAAAAAGAACAAGTAAGGAAACAAAAACAAGAAACAAAACCAACAAAAATAAGGTGAAAATAAAATGCTTTGATCAATCTTTATTCTCCATAGTTCTATTTCTGGATGTGGATGTCTGTTGTAATTTCCTTGAATCACCTCATTTTTGAAAAGAACCAGGTCCATCACAGTTGATCATCACATAATCTTGTTTCTGCGTACAATGTTCTCTTGTTTCTACTCACTTAGAATTAGTTCACGTAACTCTTTTTAGACTTTTCTGAAATCAGTCTGCTCATCATTTCTTTTTAGAGCAATAATATTCCATTACATTCATATATCCTAACTTATTCAACCATTCTCCACTTGATGGGCATTCACTTAATTTCTGTTTCCTTGCTACTACAAAAAGGGCTACTATAAACTTTTTTGCATATGTGGGTTCTTGTAAAGTTTATTGTATATTAATAAATATAATTATTTTACTTTGTCCTTGTCGATTCCAGTGACTCTTACTTGTTGTACAAATAGTAATGGCACTGAACAAATTGGTCAGAGAAATTTCCTTTTCTATAAATTAAGACAGTTGTATTTGAACACCTCTAAGTTCCTCTCAATGCCTAAAATCTGTGGATGTTGGGATCTAGGTTTTTTGAATGTTTCAGAGAAAGAAATATGGTCTTGATATATGAAAACTTTAACATCTCAATCTATTGAAAAGTAGAATGTGCTGTGTTGGAAGGAATTAGTTTCCTTTACACTAGAAATCTCCATGTAAAATTCTTGTTGATCATTGGCTTAAGATGTAGGAAAAGGGATTCCTTTCCTTATGCAATTTGGATTAGATGGCCTCTAAGGTACTTACAAACTGAGACTGTTTGGGGCATTATGGATAAACTCTATGGTAAAAAGGCTCTTTCACTACTATCCCCACTCCTAGCAATGATAGCAAGCACAACATTTTTGAGAGTGTGCTCAAAGATTCAAGGGGAAAGATAAGCTTGTGAAAAATGTTAAAATCCTATTAGTGGAATAATGGCCTCTCAAACTCTGGCTTTAGGTTAAGTCTATCAAAATGAGTAGAGAATGGCTGGAGGCTTGACTTCTAAATAATTGGAATTCTATGCTGGAGTCATCAGAATTTTTAGCTCAAGGGAATGACATGATTACATTTGTACTTAAGGGAAATAATCTTGACTGATCAAATTTAATAAATATTTATTAAATGCCCACTATAGGCAAGGTATTGGTAATGTTGGCACAAAGCAAAATGATAAACAGCCCCTACCCTCAAGGAACTTACATCCTTCTAGGAATACTTCAGACATAACAATTTAAGCACATACAATAAAATAATTATAAAACTGAAGTTTGTCATAAGTGGCCATATAGCTTTTAGGATATATGGGGTATGAGATGGGACACTTAGAAAGTAAGTGGATCCAGAAGATACATTTGTAAGCTGGGAGGTAAATGTTTCTCTGTTGGAAATTTTTTGGGGCTTTTTGTTCAGCTATTTTCAACTTTTAGGATTTTCTTGGCAAAGATACTAGAATGGTTTGCCATCTTCTTTTCCAGCCCATTTTACAGACGAGAAAACTGAAGCAAATAGGCTTAAGTAACTTTCCCAGGGACACAGAGCTAGTAAGTGTCTAAAGCTAGATTTTGAACTCAGAAAGATGAGTCTTCCTGATTCTACTATAAGTATGCTATCCACTGTATCATGTAGCTGCCCTTTAAAGACCTTAATCTTAATTTTACAAGCCTCTTTCATTATAAATTGCTTCTCTTTCCATCCCATGGTTTAGCCTGTGTGCCTTTAGACTGACTATGTTTGGACTGTGCTCCTTTCTCACCTCTGCCTCAAAGAATCCTTGTCTTTCTTCAATACTCAATTCAAGGACCACTCTTTACATAGTCTTTCTTTACCTTTATCTGTTCCGTATATACTTATGTATAGAATACAAGTAGTTAATACTTACATAGCACTTATGATGTGATAATCACTTTGCTTAGTTTTTAAAATTATTGTCTCATTTGATCCTTACAACAACCCTGGAAGGTGGATGCTATAAACTGAGACCCATTAATTACCTTTAGTCTAAAAAGTTCCAGGTCTCCCACTACATCCAAGGCCATCTGGGTTCCAGAGGACAAAGTGAGGCAGGTGACCTTGCACATTACTTAAATCCAATTCATTTGCATATCATGGCATCACCTCTCTAATGTCATGGTCATTTTGAGAACAAAAGACAAAAAAAAAAGAAATCTCCATTTTACAGATGCAGAAACTGAGGTGAACAGAGGTTAAATCACTTGATCAGGATCATACAATTACTGTGTCTAAGACATTATTTGAACTCGATTCTTCCTGTCTTCAGGCTTAGAACTCTACCCACTGTTCCAGCAATGGAACATTTACTCCAAAAGAATGTAAACTCTAGAAGGGCAAGACTTGTTTTTATTAATTGTTTAATTGTATTTGTATCCCTACTTTGGAGGTGCAAATAATTAAAGAATGATTAAATGTACTATTTGTTAAAGATATAGTGGGAAAGGGTGTATCACCTTTTGCAGGAGGTATCATTTTAAAGTGGAATTGTGTTTTATGGCAGAAGGAAGAATTCTGGCTGAGGCTTCTGAAAAAGATGACAGTTGGAAAAGATCTATGAAACAAAAGCTCAGCAATGTCAAGGAGTAAAGAGCTTTGGGCTTGGAGACTGATTCTAAAAGAAAAATATATTTAGCCCAGGTAAGTTAATGGAAACTGTACTGGGTTAAAGGGAAAATCTAAGTGTCATAACATAAGTGACATAGTGATTGCTGTCACAATCCTGTCAGGGACAGAAAAGGAGAGGTAGAATTGTCAATGGACAGCATTGTCAGCTTAATTAGGTGGACAAAGAAGCTGATGGGAGTACAACACCAAGAGTCCAGCACTAAATAAATCAACAAATAAAATCCTGAACTTGAAACGTGCCCCACAATATCTATTTAAAATATTTTTTTGTGATTTAAACAAGAAATGGATAACATTTCTTGATATGATATTAAAATGTATAAATTAAAATCCAGCAATTAACTAACATGAACTATATGCCATATTCAACATAAAGAAAAACAACAAACTGTAACATTATAATAACTTCCTATTATCTTCCCAGTAAAGACATTCAATCAGTCAACAAGGAATACCAATAATTTTTTTAATTATACTAAGGCATTATTTGCCTATTAAAATATTGTTACATTTTCCAATTTATAGATATGTATGATGCTGGATTTTCTTCATGTAATTCAATGAAGTCAACATATTACAACAAATTGAATGCAGAAGCAGATATAAGCAGATATGAGACTCCAGGTGTTTTCTATTAAGTCAGACATTACAGAGATTTGAAAAAATTCAAAAAATGCCACTAAATATTTTTTGGTTTAGAAATTATGGTTATTTTTCATAAATGTCATTTATATTAATATGTAATGGGTTTAATATCCTTATGAATAAATTTTTATATATTTAAGTTTTATCATGTTGAAAGTTTAATACAGAAAATATTTATTGATAAATCCCATATTAACAAAGGGGTCCTCAATTTTTAAGAATATAAAGGAATCTTGAGAACAAAAAATTTTGAGAACTTTTACTTTAGGAAATTCTAGCCAAGATAATTAAGACATGGAAATCCTATAATGGTAAAAGTGGTCAATCTTCAGCAAGTCATCATACTCTGTACTTCAGTTTTAGCTTCATTTCTCTTTCCCATCATTGTCTTCTCTTCAAACACAATATACTTAGAAACTGAAGAAGTCAGAGAAGATGATTTCTAAAGTCTTTTCCACAGTTTCACAGTTCTGTTATTTTATACCTATAATATCAGATGGTCTTTCTGCTTAATAAAAATAATAATAATACTTATATTGTGATTTAAACAAAAATGGATAATAACAATAAAGAGAACTGTTAATTTGATTTGCAACATTTTACTCCCATAGATCTCTTTGTTGATTAATGCCATAAGAATTATTCATTTACATTTTTATTTCTGGACTTAGTTTTGACCATACTTGTTAAAAAAAAAGTTTATAAACTTATGTTGATAAACTGGTAATATTCTGCATTCAACTTACATTATTTTTCTGTGTTTTTTGAGGTACTTGACTCTGGAAGCAGCTAGTCCACTCAATTACAGCTACCCTTTTGGGCTAATACCTGATGGAAACAAAACCAAAAAAAAAAAAAAAGTGAAACCAATGGAGTTTGCAAAGGGATTAGATAAGAATTGAAACAAATATTCAAGAAGAGAAATAGCAGTGGTGCTGAAATCATACTCTTGACTTCTAATTCCACTATTGAAATTGCAAAACAGATGTCTTGAAAGATTGAATTCCTTTAGTTTTGGACTTATCAATAACTATCAAATTAACGTATTTTCTGTTTCTAGGATAATTTGTTTAAAACTTATTTTTAGGAATCCTGAATATTCCATGATATGTAAGTTGACATAGCCATAGTCAAAATGAATGTATTAACTCCATTTTTCTTTTCAAGGCATCTGTCTTGACTGTGTATCACATGCTAGTAAAGAATTCAAATGAGCTAATCAACAAAAGCAATTAGTTTTTGAAAAATAGATTCATCCAAAACAATAGCCACATCGAAGAAATAACATGTAGCTTCATGAATAAGTCATTTGAATCATTTACTAATCTTGTATGACTAGAAAACTATTATAAATTCTTCCCATTTGTACACACAGACAAGGTTCTTTCAATAGATTTACAATGCCAAATGGGACAATAAATGCCCTGATATAGATTTGGTTATTAGTAAAGTAAGATTAAGTTTGGATGAGTTTTTAAGTATCATCTGACATTTGTGAAGGGGATAATACTATATTACCATCAAGGAAAGAATGTATACATACATATATACATATATATATA